>JAKGSA010000005.1:854862-991980 GCA_033558755.1 Philaethria dido
AATGTTACACTATTTTAGCTTATTTCTCAATAAGCTAAAATAGTGTAACATTGTTTCTGAATTGAATTCAGTTTTTTTATCTTTTTACTATCATTTCTTTGAGGAAACAATTCAATATCTATAAAATGAATGGTGAAGTGAAAAGTAGAATCCCTTAATTCTCTTCTTATTCTTTCTCCTTACTCTGCTATATACAGGATTTTGATGATGCAAAAATAAAACCTGTTTTATTAGACAAGTGATAATTTAAAAATGTTTGTATTATTTCCGTGAAAAAAAAAGGCCTAACTTGCGATGTATTTGTTTATTACGAACGTATTTACTTTATATGACTGTCTATATACTGACTATAATGTCAATTGAAAAATTTCGAGACCAGCAGAATCCGTATTACTGCGTGTTGTAATCTGATATGTTTTCATACGCATCTAGGCTTTTCTTTAATACATGTATTGTGGACGTATCGCAAACAGCTCCACGACACATTTTTTTATATGGTTGACGCACAACGACGACAACGGTGCACGTGTTTATTGGATATAGGAGCTGTTTTTTAGCTCAATGAGCGTTTTGGATCCTATGGCATAAGTTGCAACATATATCTTTTGAGGTTGGCCATAACAATTTTCATAATTTCCAAATGCATTTTAAAATTATGTTCCATTCACAAAAGTGTTTTATTTGATGTAATATTAATTATCTAAACAAATTTGTTAATTATCACCCTGTTATAGAACAATATATCATTAAAATGAAAAAACCTTACAAAGATTAAATTTTTATATTGAGCGACGCCGAGGCTTATTCACTCTTCACTTCTCTTGACATATTTTGAATATTTTAAGTATTAAATATTTATGTACATACTAGATTCTGCTTGCAGCTATGCGGGAAATTGCACTGCTATTATGCTAAATAGTGTTTCTGGATTTGTTTCTCTTAGGTTAGGTTTCTTATCAGGGTCAAGAGAAAATTCTTGTTACGTAAACGGTTTAAAAATAAAATAATGATAGAAACGCCTTATTACCCTTATTATAAATGATGACGTATTATTCTTTGGTTCCTATGTTTAATTCGTAACATCGCGATCGCCTATTGCTTTTCCCACTATATTATTGTTATTATTAGGTGAGTACAATTTTACGTCGTTCATAAATTGGTGTTTTGTAGCAATTGCGTATAATAAGTTCGTTTATGGGGTTGATGAAAACTTATAAAATATATAGATTTGTTCGATATCCATTAATGAAATTATCTCCGGCATTGTAAGGCATGCCAAGAAGATACGTTGCAACTGAGCCAAACGGTCACTACAACGAACATTAAAAATACGTTTTAAATAAGCTACCTAGCTTACCTTAAAATAAACACAAGTGTGATGTCATATTACAAGTGATACACGTTTGACCATACGCAACTGTATATGACATCAGTCACCCATTAGATTTATCACGTTTTTGTTTAACTCTTTTTCTTTCAATCTTTAATGCTTATTATATAAAGTTTGCTTTAAGCTCTTTCATTTATATATTTCGGATATATATAATACAAATATTAATCGTATATAAAATTATGAATATATGTATGATCGTACGTCGTAAAGCAAAGTGCGAATTTCGTTATAATTATATATATAATTTAAAAAAATATACTTTTTACCTATTTATTAATACCTGAAAGAAAAACATTATACTTCTTTTTATGAAAATTGTGCAGACGGAGGAGTATAATATTTGGCATCCTTAACTTTATATAGGGGAGAAGTGTAGAAAGCCAATTTATTTCATAAGAATTCTTTAGAAATATATTAAATTGTTAAAATAAATGTTACACACTTTACTATTCGTTTCACTTTCGTATAATAAGACATACGATGCTAAGGCAATGAGTTGTAAACGCGTCAGCGGGGCCTCTAGTACAATATTAAGAAGATTTTTTTTTAATACTCGTTTCACACCACATATGTGTTGAAATGCCTAATTAAAATTTTAACAAAAAAGAAAACGAACTTATAATAAAATGCACTAAAAAGTATTTTTTACGAATAAATCAGAAACTACTCGTCAAATTTTAACAAAATTTAAATAGGATCACATCACAAACAATAGCCTTCATATAAAAAAAAGAATTATCAAAATACACCCAGTAAAAATCTATGCGGTAACAAATAAACTAATACAGTCGAAATAAGACCTCCTCCTATTTTGAAGTCTAAAAATAACTTACTAACTAATTAACTAATAATTTTTTGGCTTTATTCTTTTCAAAATGGCGTATAATATATTTAGAGAAGTAAATTGTTAATTTTTTTATTTTTTTATTTAGAAAAGATATAAATAGACAATGGTCTCCAGTAAAATAAATATGAAATGTATATTTTTATTTACGTTTTGTCTTATGTTCACGTATTTGCATTTAAAGGGGTAGCTAAAAAGAACGTAATGGAAATCACTGCGTCTCTCATTTTCCATCTACTTTATAAGAAAACCAAATTATGCTGAACGGCGAATGTTTTGTATTTGTTCATTTATTCACACTTTCTTCAGGCCGAAACCATTTTGTCATATACGAGATGTGGGATTCTTTAATGTCTATCAATGCATTCCAAAAAATGCTTTGACAATTTAATTGTAGTGGTGCAGTCTGGTGTGTAAAGTTTGGATTTAAGCCAGTTTCTTTAGACGATCAGCTAGTGTGACCATTATGACGCAGAATATTTTTAACGTAACAGCACAGACACCGTCATGTGCCAAATGTAAAGTTCATACACGTTTATTTGGCAAAGATATATAAATATGAACACTACTTTTTATGCCAGTTAACAAAACGTATAGTAGCAAAATATAATATATTCTTTGTATTACAAGCTTGAACATGTAGATAACGCATCGCGCTTGTGCATTGATAAACATCGGCAACTTCGACACCCTAACCCGAAAGTTAAAGGTTACATAAAATCTTTTAAAGCATGTATTATACCTCCCTTTTAAAATATATATTATACCTTCTTGTATAATATATACTTCAAAACATATATTGGAGTAAAGTCAATCTATCCTGATCATGTATGATTACAATGATAAGATATAGTTATTGAATGAACGTAGATTTGCAGTAATTATGCAGTTTTTCAAGTTTACGACAAGCTTACTACCAAAGAAGTTTTGTGATAATTCAATAGTTATAAACATTTACGTGAAGATCGCTAATACCAATGTTATAAATGTCTTTATAAGTACAATTTAAGACGACACAAGCCAGCGTTAGTGCCACTATTCGTAGCAGCTTACCCCGCCAAACTTCTATTTGCGAAAATTATTATTAAGACTCTATAATATTTTAATGTGTGATTTCTTTGTTTTTTTTGACCACTCGAAAATGCATTTCATAAAAAGAGTTTTCATAAATAGAGATACTTTTACTACGCTTAATTTAACTTTAATAAAGTGTTATTTTACTTGAAACTATAATTCATAATATAGCTTATGATGAAATGATTTTTTTTTATTTCATAAGCATATGAATTTATAAATTTTTTAGCACAATTAAGAAAATCTCTTTAAATGAGAATAATTATCGTTGTTTCCTTGTTGCCTCTATTATTTATTTTTTCAGTGAGACTCTTCTTACTGTTTGTTGCTACAGCTTCTAGCAAATTCCTTAGGAACGTAGATAACAAAAGATTCTACAAATTTAAATATTGAATGGACGTGAAAAGAGCAAGGTATGATGACTATTTAACAACAGATATTTTTATCGATCGCTTCATGACATAAATAGAACGTCTCACATATGTTGACAATGCTTAGTTACAAATAGAAATAAAAAAATATTGCAGTGCGGGGGACAGCCCTGAATATCGTATCATGTAATGAATATATTCACATCGCAATCACAATTGTTAGTAATTTTGAAGGATGCGTGTTTTTATTAATTTAATCAAAGAGATCATGCAATTTTATTAGTTCTTACAATTTTTATTTCTTCTCACATTAAAATATGCATAAAATTAGGCTTGTATATAAAAACACAATAAGAAAATTCCAATCGGTTATTATCTGACCAAGTATTTTTCTTTAACAACAACTGACCTGCTACTTTAGCGTTACCGTCCGTGATAAGTACGTTTATTGTGAGGTATGCTAAATTCAAATTTTTTCTTAATGTCATATATTTAATTTAGGCACAGTATAATTCATCTATAGAAAGATAGATAAGAATTGGTCTAACTAATCCCATTTTTTGTAATAGGCAAAGATTACGTGTACATAAAAATTTGGTAAATAGCACTATGTACTAGCTATAGTGTATGATTTTTTTTTAATATATTTTTTTGAAGTTACCGGCGCCTAGCGCCACCTGTTCTCAGCTACTCAGCTTCCAAAATTCTTAGTTCAGAACTATGCTACAACTGCAATAGATGTCGCACGAGTCGCGTTAAACGTTTAAATCTAGATGGATCTAGTAGCGAATATGTGCTTATATCTAAATTGTTATACTAACGCCTGTCGTGGCGCAGATGCACAAGTGTGCGACTGTAAACACGACAGGTTGCGGGTTCGATTCCCACTCCAGAAAATGATTTTTTTTTCCTGTGTTTGGTAACAAGGCAAAGTGCGGCCTTGATGCCCTGCAATATGTATATTATGCTAAGAGGTTAATTTTATTTAATTTTGTTTTTACAATGACGAAATATTTCAAAAATATGAATTTATTATGAGTATTTTTACTAAACGTGTACCTCTAGTCTCGTCCTGTAAAAGAAATTGATTTGAGCATAAACCTACGGGTAACTTAAAGTTATATATAAAATTTTTAATAAATCAAATAGGTTTGTATATAATAGTTACATGAGTTTTCGTTTTTAAATAATAATATGAATATGTACTGTTGACCATGGAAGGCCACCTTAAAAAATAAACAATTATAATTCCTTTGGTTATTTTATAAACGAAACAAACAAGTGTTTAAATACAACTTTGTCTTATTGTTTAACATATAATCCATTTTTTTTAAATGTTATCTTTTACCATTATTTATTAAATTCAAGTTGAATTAAACTCTGCCAAGTGGCCTTGCAAGGAACAGGTATTCCAAAGCAAGCCGATATAAATGATCAGTAATTTTACTGAAAACTACCGTTTTGACAATCATAGTAATAGCATCTAATTAAATTACATAAAAACCTTCTCTTAAAGTACAACATTTAGCATTTACTATTATGTTTACACATGATAAATTCTTAACAAATAATACTTAAATACAATCGTAAAACTAAGAATATATCTATACAAATCTTTTAAAAATTATGTTGATGAGTAATATCATTAACGAATAATCTTCCAATAACCTATACGGTAAAATAATGATAAAAAATCATGAGTAAAATGGCCTTCTTATGGACCCGTTCCTTGCAAGGCCAAAATATTCTTAAGGAGAACAAAACATACAAAATATTATCATGAACCGGTAATGTCCGTTTATTATAACAACCGATATAATATGGTATTTTTTTTTTAATTATAATCTGTACCGTTTTTGGTCTTACAAGGAACTATTGGCCTTCCTTCAGGGACATGATATAAAATTTAGATAAAATGGAAATAAGGTTTTTTTTTACTGTATTACATTAGAAATCATTGTATTTAATTTTTGAAATTTAATAATTACCAAGATTGCATGTTTATTTGCTCGAAAACTTACATTTTGTTGTGAGCGCGTGTTACAATTTGAACGCCGATTACCGACGTCAAAAAATATAAGGCAGTTATTAGTGTGGATCAAATCTTGCAAGTTAAATTTAACCTACTTCGAAGTACAATCCGATTGAATTGAAACTTCGAATATACCTATTAATTCTGATTATAATGCAATTAAGTATATATAATAATTGTTGCCTTTAATTCAAAATTCGTAAAGGCCGCCACAACAAAATGGTAGGTTACATATTTTTGTACAATCCACTCAATTCAAAACACCAAGAAAAATGTTTGTTTTAAAATATTTTTATAAGTGATATTTTATTTCTTTCAACTTCTAAATACTAGTTTCAAAATATTTTTGTTATTATTTAATATTGAAACTTAAAATAATTAAGCATTGGTTTCTGCTACAAAAATGTGATTTTGATATTTTATATTTCTATTGTGACTTATTAGCTGCTCTATTAGCCTCCATTTCCATTTTCTGCCGAGGGAAATGCAGTTATTTGAAATTCATGAAGTGCCTTACGGCGAAATACACATTCGTAAGGGGATTTATCTAGAAATGAGGCTAGTGCTTCAATGTATAAAACTATATTTTAGAATGTTTTTAAAAACACATAGATATGCCAATCGTTAACATCAGATCATACAAATGTATACATATGTTTAATTTTATTTTACCGTTAGTGCCCCATCCTGACACGTGTGCGCTTATGTTACGCGCATGTTTTCGCACACAGCTAATAATGCAATAATAATATGTTTTCGTATGTATTAGGTATCAACATTACGCTTATAATAAGAAAATCAAATGCTGTGCTTGCGACATAGTTTACATAAAGAGGTGGAGTTAAAATAATTACATATCCAAAGAGTTTTTTTTTAATATCTTGGTAACCTGCAATCAGCCTCGTTTGGGCATTTAGCTGGTGGTGGTTTGAAGAGGTTAATAGAGGTATTAATGGTATACGCTCAGTACATAAAATAATTTAAATTGAAGTAGAAAAATGAATTTAAATCTGTAAATTCTCTTTAAAATATGATATCTTGAAATGACCTCAGTAATGAGTCACACCAACGCATCTAAATCTTATTAAAAAAGTGAATGCATAAAATTTGTCTCTTCTTGCAAATAATAATAGTTTTTGTTTCATTAAAGTCGGGCTAGGATTTCAGAAATTATAGCGCCTTAAAGTTTGAACATTTTTAAAATTTGCATTCCGTCGATATCGGCTGGTGACGTCACGTGGCGATAGGTATGTATCGGTATATCGGCGGTGTGCGTGTTGTTACGTTGTACATGTATGTAAGTGTGCAAGCGTTGTATCGCCACGTGACGTCACACAGTAGCGCGACGGAGGCTGCACTTTAAAGCTTAAATAACTCAGTAATATATGAAAATAGAAAAAAAAATGAAACCTCTATTCACTTCAGTTACCTTCTACTTAGATATGCAGTTAGCTAAAAACGTTGATGTGACTCATAATTACCTACTATATTTTGAATACGAAGAAATATTATTTATCAAAAGTTTTCAATTCAATTTATGTATATATTTTTTATACATTTATACAAAGCTTATCAGGTGCTATGCTGAACTAGAAAATATTAATAAAAATAATTTTCTCTGTCTCGCAATTAAAATACTTTCCTATTACAAACACTTTCGTAAAATATTTATTAATGATGTAAGCATTTATAAAAAAGTGCAAAATGTAAGCTGAAGAGCAGATTCAAAAACTTAAAAGTAACATTTTTGAAACTATGTAATATTAAAACAGTTTCTCTTATCTGCTTATAGTGCCATGTGTGACACTTTTCTATCGATTTTAACCACTTCCAAAGGTATAAGTGGTAGTTATTTTTGCATCAAGACCACTAGTTTTAACCATTTTAGAATAGATATAAGTCCTACTAATATTATAAATAGATTTTTTTTTAATTGATATTTGTTACTCTTTGACACAAAAACTACTGAACTGATCTAGAAGAAACTGTACTGTTGAATAGGTTATATCAAAAATCTTTAATTTATAATGTTTTTGTACAATTTGACCATAATATAATGATAAATATCAAGTAGGTCAATAATGTAAATTTCCCACGGTTATATTGAAAAAATAAAATATAACCCAAAAATCTAATAATAGGTGTAATGCAGGTACACCCTTATGTCAAATTCGTAAATAATAACTACCGATCGTTATCGCCCATCATTTGATGCATTATCATATTTGAATAAACATGAGAATATTTTAGAATATTTCTTAATAAATGGATACAGATTTTACAGTTTTATCTCTAAATTGTTCCTCTCTCCTCCCCCCAGAAACTTTTTTTTGCAATAAATGTAAATAAAATCGTCTTAAGCCACAACATAATTATTGCCCCACAAAGACCCCCCCCAGCCCCAGTAACAGGACTATTGGCATTTATATAACATAAATGTAATCACGCGAAAGCTTATATTTACTGTAGAGGATTACAATGATTTAGGGTGTTCATAAAGAAAAACATATATATCTAATGTTCATTTATTTTGGGCTTTACAACTTTCATCATATATATTGAAGTAACCTACCTGTTTCGTATTATACTCAATGTATATAAGTATATTTTCAAATCTTTCAATTAAATACTATTATTCTTAGGTAATATATTTATAAGTAAGAGTCCAGATTTCTTCAGAGGAATTTTTACCTCTGTTATTGATAAATTTACTTTACGGTATCCGTATACGTAAAAATGAGCTTTAATAAATTTGAAATTTGAAGTAACCGCTGAGCTCGAGTTCACATCACTGTTACAAATATTTCGCGCCGAATATTGATTTTCGGCTTGTCGAGGTCGGGACGTGTTTTATCGTGTTTAAACACAGAATTCAGACGTGTCTGTTCACCAATTTGTTGTTGCACTACTTTACGTCTTTTTAAATCATGCTAATAATTGGACTTCCGATGATTTGAGAAGCCGGAGACTGAGATATATTTTTTAAATATAAATCTACAAATCTAGACACACATCAGCGTGTCTAATCAAGTTCATATTGCGAGGCAGCAACCTAGTGTAATACTACACCATTTGAAGCCATTTTGATTATCTCACCTCACGTAACTAAAAATCTATTTAATATATAAATTTATCTATAAAAGTTCTTTCATTAACTAATTTTCAGTATTATACATAAATATCTGACTGACCTGGCTATTGAGATACAAACGTTTACAAATTGGTATTTTATTCGCTCATTGATCGACGTATAGATTAAAAACTTAATACTCTTTCAATTAACCTATGAATTCGATTCGGAATCCAGCTTCCTAAGTATCACGGCATCTAATGACGAGATGCTTGAGTATTGAAGGAAGTCTTTAAATATTATAGGTCTATGTATATATAGTGATTTCTATATTTTACATAGTAAATCTTGCTTAGCTAAAATATAAATATATTTATATATAGTTATATTTAGTAAAATCGTACTTCAACTTTAAATAAGTATACTTCTTTATAATTAGGTTAATTTTGTCTAATGAATTAATTATTGATTTTTACATTATTAACTTACCTTAATTTTTATTATCATTATGTCGTTTTGACAAACTTTCTGTTATATCGAATTGAATATGTGCTTCCACTATGTTTCTTATATCTTTTTAACTGCTTTCAGATAAGTAATTGTTTTTTTTTTCGCTTCAGTTTTGTTGTAAATAATACGAGTATTATTGTATGGACGTCTCACGTACCACCACCAGTATACGTAGGGTTCGTTGGTATAACATTGAATAATACCCTAAAGTAAAGATTATGAAAAGAAAATAAAAAAAAATACTTTCTAAATCAAGGCCGAAGTTGAGGTGCTCTGACTTCTGACTGAAGGTTCATGTTATACCACGCACTTAGTCTTACCAAACAAGAAATTAAAATATAATGATGAGCAATTAGGTACTTATTGAGCAAACATTATAAATAAAATTAGGTACTGAATGTAACTTCTAATTGAGGTACAATATGACCTAGTGTTATGTAATTCATTCTTATGTCACACTGATTAAATATTCGATATCGTAAAGCTATGATTAACAAAATTACTCAGCCGATTATCATGGAACTTTGTACAATTATTCTTAGAGATGTTAAAAAGGACATTACTTTTTATATAAAAAAAACGAGAATTTTTATATAAAAAAATATATTTTGACATTCATGATTGTTAAAATTTTCGCTAAGTCAAAACGTACGTACTATACTTACACTAGTGTACGAGTACGAGAGTATTCGTATGTACTATGGACTGACATTGACCACACGAGCGAAACCGCGGGAAAGGGCTTGTCTTGTATAAAATGTATGTGTATAAACATTATTTTAAGATTTTAATTTGAAATAGGCCTAGAGAAAACAATCTAACATAAATGTAAAAAAACTTTTTTCTTCTTAAAATTACTACAATTTGTTCTACAAATCTAATGATGCTATAAAAATAAGAAATAAGAGTTTTTATAAGGTCGTAACGTTCAGCGCTTCGTATTTTTAGTAACTGGCTAAGGAAAGAGTGAAGCTAAATGAGTTTTGCAAATTGCATTGACGGCTCGACCAGCGCATAACGGGCTTAGTGTAAAGTTACTTTTATATAAAAGCATTGGTTGTAAAATAAATGTCCTACTTTTTTCTTTTTAACAAACAGAAATAATACTTATACCTAATATTTTATTTTAGCTTTCAGTATATCCCAAATATAGCGAGGTAGGCAGGAACAACCTAGTACTTATTAAGACTCTTCGTTCTCCACTTTACAATTATATATTTTTATAATCAAGCTAGCGTTTGTTTGCGCAAAATAAAAAAGTTTTAAACACCAATTATTGAAATTATTATTAAAGAGCTGCTACTGATTAACTTTATGAGGGTTATTTAATAAGTGTATGTCGCAAAATGTTGTTAACATAATTGTAATATGAATCTATGGCGTAGGTAACTGCATACTGGAGACCCAAGTATATGTTTAAGGGATCCCTTCAAAATGCATTGACTTTCTCCTCATCTGCCTTAGCCTCTCGCCACTTGAAAAAAAACACAATGTCGATCGGTGATTTTTTTGGTGGCTTGTTTTAGGAAGGGAAATTGCGTAGCGGGGAAATAGCGCAGCTTGGATACTATGTATGGCAACTCTACTCCTACGATGACGACCACCAAAACTGGTTTATCCAGTTTCAGCGTGATCGCACGTCGGTTTTTCATAAGCATCGCCCCGGTGCTCTGAAAAAGTGTATCACTAAGAATAACGTGGCAAAAATCACGATCTCGTATTGTTCGACCGCCGATTAAAGATGCGTGAGATAACTGAGACTATATGCATCGCGAAAAACCGTGACACAACATTAAATGTTGGACATAAGAAAGCAGTCAGCGTGAGGGCTGCCGCAATTGATCAGTTCAAGCAACAAACGCAACCGTGAAACGAGTTCAGACCAGTGTTTGACGCTGTTTAATCGCCATCTGAAGTAGTTTTTGCATTTTTTTAGACCATCAATGAAACATGGATCCATAAATAGATATTGAAGACCAAATAACTGTCGAAATAGTGAATTTCACCAGGTGAATGTGCTTCAAAGAAAGCGAAGACTGCCATACCGGCTAAAAAGTTGATGAACACTGTTTTCTGGGATGCACATGGTGTAATCTACATCAAATAACTGGAGAAGGGCAAAACGGTTACTAGGTTTCACAATGCCGAATAATTGGGCCGATTTCACGCAAAATTAAAAAAAAAACTGCCTCGTTTGACGAAGAAGAGTGCGCTTCGACTACGTCCGGCTAACACCTACACATTCGTCATGGTCAAATTAGGCTACACATCTATCTCATACATACATCTACCTCAGCCATTTTTTTTTCAAGAATTGGCCCTGTGTACCACACGGCCAAATCTTCTTCTTTTTGCTTCTGAACTTGAAAATGGCTTTTATCTGGCATGGGTTTAAGTTGAATGATGAGGTTATCGTCTCTACGGGGCCTATTTTGCAGACCTTCAGAAAACGTATATTTCCGACGGGCTAAGGAAGTGGGAGCATCGCTATATCTAGTATATCGAGCTAATAGGAGTCTATGTTAAAAAATAAATCATAACTTTTCTAAAATTTTCGTTTTATCTTTTGTTGGCTAAGTACTTATCAGATCGCCCTCGAATCTACCTTTAGTCCACTGTAACTATCTTATATAGTGTTAAACTAAAGATATTATAAACTACACACCGACAGCAAGAATACTGTAGCCTATGCATAGACATATAGTATATAAAAAAATTACATTGATATCATGGTGACTTAAACAATGATTAAGGAATCAGAACACTAATGAGTAATTACAGACATTATAGTTTTACTAATATGATAAGACAAAATATACCTAAGAAAAGATATATATCAGGGATAAGAGCAAAACACTAACATACAACAACCCATAACAACTTTACTACAAGTCAATGATTTATCTACTAAAACAATCTTTTACAGGGAGACAAAAGATTTCTCATTTTTCTTTCTAAGCAGGTCTTTATTTGATAATATATTCGATATAAGTTATATGCTGTTGGACTGTTGAAGCTGTAAGTATCACTAATGGAATTTATACAGCTATCCGTTCTTTAGCTAATTTAGGAAACCTAAAATATTCATACTGTTTAGAAATTGGACTTTAAGTCCTAATTTAGCTTTCTCTGTGCGCCAACACAAAAATGGTTATTTATACGAAAAATACAATACACATTTTATATACGAGAGCGAAACTGATACTTTTTAGGACTAACCGCTTATAAATAATATGATAAAAAGTAGGTTAAAATTATGGATAAGGAATTCTTTGCCAATTCTCTTTGGTGCCGTGAAATGGTCCAAAGATTTAACGAAGGTGACTCAAATGCTGTGATCGACATACTTACCGGTGATGAAAACTGGATTTACTGTTGACCTGGTAACAAAAAGACAGTCTGCTTCGTGGATGCTTGATGGAAATTCCGAAAAAGCTACAGTGTAAAGGGGTAAGAAAGCAGATATAGTACCCAGTGTAGGATAAAAGATGGTGGTTATGTTCGGAAGGACTGGTCATTACGTGACAATTTTTCGCCATTTCTATTGGAAAAGGCTTGTGAGAAACGACATCGCAGTGAGATCCTCCTTTACCTAGACTACGCATTATAACACACTGCTAACCAAACGATCGACTAATTGGCGATGACAGACGTGGAATTCCTGGGTCACCCGCGGTATAGCTCCGACCTTGTGATTTTTATTTGTTCCAGAAAATGAAAGATAAACTTCGAGGAAAACGTTTTATGGACGCCGAGGAAGCAGTGATTGCGTTTTAAAAAACCATGGAAGAGACCCCTGAGGACGAGTGGGCAAAATGCTCTGTGTCAAAGTCTCAGCGGTTTCATCGGATGCAGTGATGTATTGAAATGGCACGGACTTTTAAAAAAATTAAGATACATTTAGTTAGCTAATTTCTAAGAACTTGCAGTATGACCCTTGTAGATACTTTCCAGCAAGGGGAAGTGAGATATTTCGGAAAACTAATTTTTGTGGCCATCGACCTTAAATGACCTTATTTCTTAATAACGACGATGTCTGAACACTGAATATTTGAATGTAATCAAACTTTACAGTTTAAATAATTAAAGATTATGTAACATAATAATCTTCCCATTGTTGACTGCAAATTGACGTTCTCTTTCAGTTTTTATGTTTACCTACTGCGAAGTTATGGCGTGTAATTAATAACCATATAATTTATTTGACACATCTATAACAAACTGATAAAGTTAGGATTATGCAGCTATCAAATTTTGTTTCTTGCACTATTTTGTTATTGTGCTGTTTTTTATTATTGGTTGTCGTCGCTACCTTATTTCGTAGCTTTTACTTTTATTATTTTCCAGAACATTAGCTTGCCACGACCACCCTGAACAACTACCACACGTGATCGATCCAGTAATTTCTTAATTTTTTATTTGTTTAACAGAGAAAAAAATATATATAAAGTTTATTTATAAAGGACAGTTGCATGACTTAGTCCAATAGAAGAGTCGTAACCAGTTGACATGCAGAGTTTCAGAAAGACAAAGTAGAGTACTATTAGAAAATAGAAAACTACATTTTTCATTCATTAATTATTATCTTACGACGAAATTATCTTTTTTTGCTTTTTATATGCTTACTTTCATAATCATGTAATAAATTTTTATATATTTTTATATGAATTTCCTTCCGCCTGAATGACCGCTGTATCTTTTTCTGTTTTAGATTAAATATTTTGCCAAGATTCGGTTTCATTGTAGCTCATATTTTTAGAAATTTTGAGTAATTTTTTTAATTAATGTAATTTTGTTAAAGTGAGCTGTCTTTATACAGAATGCATCGATACCTATACCAAATTTCGCTAATATTGATCTTTAAAATAGACCTTGATAGAGTAACTTCAACCTTACAAGGTTTATTATTACATTAGGTACATCATTTTTTTCTAGATCTAGTTAAGTCTAGTCTTTAAAATTGTTTTACATACTTTATATCTATTCATTTATGTTATTTTATCGCCACATTAGGTAGAGCTTATTTAGAGTAAAAATATAAATCGAAGATATTAAAATATTGCGTTATGTTCTTAAGTTGGGCTTAATCCTTGGTCTCATATATTATTATTTATTATACATTAATTTAATTGTAAATATATTTTCATGTGCTAAGCCAGTCCAGTCCCATATTTTGAGATTTGAATATAAAAATATTAATCACATTATTTTTATAGAGTTGCTTAATATATTTCGCAACAAAGAAATACTCTAATGAATTGAAAATAGGTTAGCGATGTAAAATGTTGTTAAGGTCGCGAGGTATGCGTGTTGATGATCGATGGTTTTGCGTGTTCTTGGTGGTGGTTAAATCTCGCGTAAGGTACGGCCTGTAGTCTTCGCTGTCGGCGGTGGTGCGGCGTGCCTTCGCTTTGTTCCTCGCACACCGACACCTCCTCCTCCGCGTCGCACCGCCGCGCCTATAGCATACCGCGCATGCCCCAAACGACCTATGCTTACTCCTTCTCCTCAACTTTTATAATGTAATGTGTACTTAAGAAATATTATATTTCTACACATGTCATCCTAGTAGAGCTTTCTATTCAAAAGCTTCTTACAAATATTTCACATAGTTTTACAGTTATCAGGGGCGATCGAACGAGCGTCTGTCCGGTCCCATTTAGTGGAACACTCAAAAGGGAGCGCGCGGCAGCACCGGTATCGATCTGAACGTTTCGTGTGGCCGCTCGTGCACAACGTTCTCTCGGGATATTCGCCTAGCGGTCGCCGTCGGCGCCGGCCTTGCTGCACTGTTTACGCGCTGTATATATACCAATTGCGTTCGCGCGATCATGTTCGCTTGAGCTAATTGTTAACGCGGTGCACGCAATTGCAAGTGTACCTGGGTGTTGGTGAGCCTCGACGCAAGCTTTATTCCGACTTCGATTACTAAAACTTAGGTAAGGTTTTCTTAATTATGTTTTGTTCATCAAATTTAAGGAGCCATACTAGCGAAATTAATTTTTAGATACACATATATATATATATATATATATATATATATATATATACCAATATAATAGTTATCAAAAGAAAGACGCTATAATTATTTATTAAGATTTATCGGTATATATTTCGGAAAATATGTTAAGTGTTTTTAAATACCTCTATCGAACGCTTGCTAGCCATCTGGTTTATAAAGCTAAAGTTAGATTGTGATATCGTAAACCCCAAAGAAACATCTAGGTATTTGCGGAACAGTTTTATTGGATTGTAGTCATAGATATTTTATAACAGGCTTTTTATGTGTATATAATTATAATAATGTAATTACTTACAAGTTTTAGAAATATTGACATGAAAATTTATTTAATATTTAGTGATAAAGCATATTGTTTTATACTGCGCATGACTAAATTTAAATTTATTGTCGCCGTATGACGTGATTGGCGAAAATATTTTTCACTATACTCTGTCAGTTAAGCCTTTGTTATAATAATTGCTTTCTCTTTACCTGTGCTGAAATAAGTAATAGTAAGTTCGGAATATAATATTAGTTACATTAAATGCGCATTACGTGCAGAAAAAGATTTTTTTAAATAATCTGGTTTTCCCTAGGGTTTCTACCTAGTTCTTAAAAATATGCATTTCACCAATGTATGCACATGTATGATCGTGGGCGAAATGTTATGTCATAGAATGATCTACTATACTTGACTTATCTTATTAATACATCAATTGTGCCGTATCCCTTCACAAGAAATAGGGTTCGATGTATATATATGTACACTGCCGGCATTAGACTACCTACATTTAAAAAAAATATTACGTCATGAAAAACGTTCAAATTTAAAATTTGACATATTTTTCGTAAAAACAAGCCTCCCTTAAATTTTATTACTTTTTCAATAATCTCGGCATATTAGCAATTCATTTGACGATTATATCTTCTAAAATATTGTTTTACCTTCTTGTAAACCATTCTACAAGTCTTCCTGCGAGGAGAAATGACAATTGCGCACATTTCTTAATAGAAATAGATGCTTATAGCTTGATAACTCTTTTCACAAAAGCTTAATTAATGGGGCAAGACCGAGGTACATCATATTTATAAGACCTATTCTGATTCTTTATTCTCTAATTAATTCTGCATCGTTTGATCTTTCAAATTGTTATCTTGTTAAAAAACTATTTTTAATTAATAAAATGGAGCGACATTTGACTATAGCATTCGACTTCAACTCATAGAATATCCCCGGTTACATGGTTCGAGTTCCCCATACAATAATTGAACCAACACCAAGCTTGACTGTTGATATCACATTAATCTGGCAGAACCTTTTCTGTGGCGCAAAGTTAAACTTTCAAAGTCGTTTTTGATTCAAATATTTTAAATTTAAATCTGTCCAAACAAAGTTTTCATATACTTCTTCAATTCAATCGATTTGACTAAACAAGACAGAGTTAATTTTTAACTGCATGATAACTCGGGTAATAAAAATATTTTAGGAAACTAAAATTTTACAATGATTCTTTCATACGGTCCTTATTCGAAGTCAACTCATTGATGTTTTAAAATAATAGATATATGTATATAGAATTGATAACTTAAAAAAAACAAAGAAAACTGTTAAAAAAAAGTATAACGAAAAATAGGCAAAGCTCATTCTTCATTTATTTAAGTTAGCTATTTGTTATACGTAGTTTGAAATATTTTGTCGATGATAAAGATTTTTTTTATTCCAAACTTTCGGCCCTGGGGTGTGTCCCCAAGTTTTATGCTTATGGCGGTGTCATTGTATCTAAATGTTAATTAACTTATAAGCTATTTTTAATCTGATTAAACTAGACGTAAAAAAATGTGCTTGGAATGTCCTTAGATGTATCAAAACTCTACTGTATAAGTAGAGTAGTACAGGATTAGGTAAAAATATCAGGCACTTCCAATAAGCTACCAATCGCTTATACCAGTGCTAAGTAATGAGTAAATACTCTTTATAAAAGAACTAAGCGTTATTAAATATATAATATAAATGTTTGTCTTTGTATACTGGATCAACTTTTTAAAGTCTTAGAGGAGAGATAATACTGTTTTTTTTTTAATAAAATTGATAAAATATTTATTTAAATATTATTGCTAATAACAAGAAACGAAATCACTCTTAAAATTCACTTCAAAATCTACATGAGCGAGGAAAGTTAAAGAAATAGTTAAAATATTCGTGATGCATAGTGAAATCTGCTATCGGTTGCAACAATTTATAGAGACTAGCAGTAGACAAAAATGTCATATGATTACAAAACTTATATATAATTCTTTAGAAGACAGAAAAAAGGAGCTTCTGAGATTGCAGTGGCTTTAGTTGTGAAGTTTGGGATACAAATAAGTGCAAACTATAAGCATGAAACTAAATGAATTTTAATAAGCTCTTAATCTTAAAAGAGTCCCGTTTTGAACGAGGCTCTTTAAAACAGAAAAATAAAATTCTTTGTTTTGTAAAGCCAAATGAAAGCACAAAAATTTCACTAAGACTGATTGTTTACATGTATAAGGCTGTTTAATCAAATTTCGAGTTAGATTTTATAATATAATATTTTAATACTTTTTTGTGTATTTTAGAATTTTAATTATTCATTTAAATATGAAATTTGTTTTTACAAGAAGTATTTTATAAGCCTTAGCGTGTGGGGATAAAAATACAATGAACTAGAAAATGATATTGCTCACGAGTTTTAGGAATAATTAATATTTTAGTAGATGGTAATTTTTTGTGATTTGTGTATCAGTGATTGACAACAATAATGATTAGTCGGATTATCCAGCAAAGTCGAGCCGAGTCCGCTTTAAAATCGGTTAGTATCAAAATAAGAAGCGTTAACCCAAAATCAGAAAGTTAATTAAACTACAAGCTTAATCCATAAATATATGGATTAAGCTACGGATAAATCTAACAGTTTCAAAAAGCTTAAAATGTTGTTTGATTAATACGCAAATAATTTCAGAAATACATCTAAAGTTATTATATTTTTATCTTATTTCACTTTTATGAACATATGCTCAAATACAATTTGCAATGATTACAATTTTGTACCTGCAACATTCAATAATATATTTTAAATCTACTATTGTATTTATTTTTAATATTTTCTAGTTATTATCAATACCTAACAATTGATAAATATTATATGAAAAATAGATTCATAAATTTCTGCCATTTAATTATGGTTTGGACTTAGCGGATTTTACATGTTTTTAATAAATACTATTAGGAGGTTGAATTAGTTTTAAAGGTTTTTTTTCTTAATTTGCAGCTTTATTAGGAAAAAACTGTAGATAATATTTTATTGAAAGTATTGACCATCACTAGCCACGACTCTTGCCCATCTTTTGGGCAATTTCCGGTTGCCATTCCTCCAAAATTCTGGCTGCTGCTTGGCTATCCTTGACTTGACCTATTTTTTGGTATCCTCGTACGAGGAGAACCGCTGGCCAGTCAAATCGAGGCTCATGTGCCGAAACAAATGATAATCGGAAGGAACAATATCTGGACTATACAGCAGGTGGGGTAACACTTCCCAGCCAAGCGTTTGAAGGTATTTTTTTACGGGTTGAGCAACATGCGGTCGAGCATTATCATGCAGCAAAATAACCTTATCGTGCCTTTCGACTGTTTTCGGGCGTTTTTTTTTAACGACCGGCTCAAACGCATCAATTGCAGTCGGTAACGATCCCTCGTGATTGTTTCACCAGGTTGGAGCAGCTCAAAATATACGACGCCGAACTGATCCCACCAAATGCAGAGCATGAGCTTCGAGCCGTGAATATTTCGCTTAATTTTTAGAATTTTTAAACCCCATAATTTTCTGCGTTTTAAGTTATCGTAGTATATCCATTTTTCATCGCCAGTCACCACTCGATGCAAAAATCCCTTCCGATTTTGCCGTTCGGCCAGCAATTCACACATGAAAAATGGCCGTTCAATGTCCCGCAGCTTCAACTGGGACGGGATCCAATTCCTTTACTTTGAATCATTCGTATCGCTTTCAGACGCTTGAAAACGGTGGATTTATCTACATCTAAAGTTTTAGCTAGCTTTTCTTGGGTTTGGCACGATTCCTCGTCCAGCAATGTCTTCAATTTCACGTCCCCGAACTTTTTAGGCTGGCCAAGACGCTCCTTGTCAAGGACTCCTTCGGTGTCAAAAACACAACTTTTGAAGCGTCGAAACCAGTACTCGCATGTTGAAATCGACGGAATACGGTATGGGTAGGCCTCCAGCATCAATTCACGGGATTGAGCTGTATTTTTTTCAAGTTGAAACAGAAAATCAAAGCTTCCCAATTCAAATTACGTTTTGATGGCACAAAAGTTGACAAAATCAGAGTATAAAAAAACTATGTTGTTTATACTTCAGCGAAATGACAAATACACATAAACAAAGCCTAGTGATGAGGCTTCAGCAGAAATATAGCTTAGATAGTGTCCGATGCGAAAAAGTTACAATAACACTATGTGTGCGTTACCTTTAAAACTAATTCAACCTCCTAATAAAATGCCAAGTTATAAAATTATTACAACGCGTGCAGTTTATATAATAGCACTGCACTCGTAATTGTAACCTACGTTTTTAATGTGTAACATGATGCGTTCATTGTATTCTTTCATAAAGGGCTTAACAAGAAAATTGTAAATAAGTATAGGCAGAAATGATTAATTTTGAACTTTGGAATACCAGAAATTTAGATTATCTCAAAATTGTACCGCAGATTTTAAATATACATATCTACATTTTAAATATGCATACATAACTTCGCGCTGTATCCCGCATATAGCAGGGTAGGCAGAGGGAACCTAGTGTTAAGAAACTCCGTTTCCCACTTTCCGCCGAATCGAGGCATGGCGTGCTGAATGGCGGAACTCGAACGCCGCGTTTTGCCTTGTTACCAAACCCAGGAAATAAAAAATTCCATTTCCTGGAGTGGAATTGAACCCACAACCTGTCACGCTTACAGTCGTACGCTTGTGCCTCTGCCCCACGACAGGCGTTAACATACATATCTAATAAACATATTATTTTTATTAATATAACTAATTTCATTTATTGTTAATATATTTAAAATTGTTTCATCTCCAACTGCTGCTAATAATTTTACGTAACATTTTTAAAACATCAACGTGCAAAAACTGATATTTCCTTGCTGTATGACAAGATCTATGATCGACATAAATGAGTACTCACTTACTCAGCGCTCGTGGCTGGCAATGTTCTTGCGCAAGCATTGCTCAATAATACAATTTTACCGAAGTTGAAATAGTTCTGTTGATAGTCATAAATCTATAATTATAATATATGAGTATATATAGTAGTAAGTAGCTAATTGTGAATAATCGACACATTTTTGTGAGTGGAAAATCCTATTTTGTATTGATCAAAGTATTTCTACTTTAAAACTTTTGTTTTGACAACATTTCAACTTTTATCCTTGGTACTTATACGAGTATTTTTCACCCAAAACTTATAGTTTAACTATTTGAATATTTGGATTATTGGTGGCTCTTAAAACATATACCAACTACATTTAATATTATATTTAGATTTATTTTAATATAAAAGAATTGCTGAGAAGTGATGTCACTAATTTCTGATGTCGCTATTCATATAAAAAAAACCTAAGGAAGTGAAATGAATGTGATTCATTTTTAATATTTAAATTCAATACACTTATTTTGCATTTTTATTTGTTTTCAGTAAATATAGTTTTTATATTTATTTTATACTAGCTTACCGCCCGCGGCTTCGCCCGCGTGAAATTCGTTTATATCGCGCGATATGATAAGGAGTATCCTATAGTCTTTCTCAAGGTCTAGACTATTTGTCAAAATTGGTTAAGTGGTTTATGTGTCAAAGTTATAAACAGTTAAACAATCTTACATGATTTTATGTTTGACAATAAGGAACTTCCATACAAACTTTCATCCCCTATTTCAACCCCCTAGTCTAGTTCTATCTTCATACCGAATTTCATCAAAATCGGTTCAGTGGTTTAGGCGTGAAAGCGTAACAGACAGATAGACAGAGTTACTTTCGCATTTATAATATTAGCAAGGATTATTAAAAAAAAATGCACAATAGTTGCGGTTCATGAATTATTTCAAATTTTGAAGAATGGCTTGGAGGAATGAGCTTGGTTAATCCTGGTATAAAAAATAGATTGTTATTGGTAAAAAACAGTTTGATTTATATAGAATTGTAATTTGAATAAATCATTAAGAATTCCTCGGGTTATCGAATAGACGTTTAATTGAATATTCTCTGTGTCTGTTAATACATTGAAGTGGCTTTAAGATTACTTGTATGAATTACAGAACCAGTTTCTTTTACAAAATCTTTATTTTCATTACTTCTCAAAAGTAGTAGTACTAGAACAGTTTTATGGAGTCAATGCAACTTTTAATAACCGGATCACGGTCTTACGTTTTATTAATCATTTTAGTTGTTATATTCTGCTAACCTATGTATATTTTAGATCTATTTTTAAAGTCTCTTTATATATAGTACGTTCACTAAAATCTATGTAAACCGTCATGTTTAAAAATCCAAAAATAAGTGTACAATGCCAAAAATCAAGAAATGTGAAAATAAATTATAAAGGTGTATAAACCTTTTCGAAGAATTTTTTACATTTCCTTAGCAGTAGTCGGACTTTGGGAGTTTTTAACAATATTTAACAAGTCTACTTTTAACCAGTTTCACACTACTTTTGAAGGATATTTTAGTCGAAAGTCTATCTAAACTAACGTTCTTTCGATTCATAATATATATTTCTATTTCATATATTTCTATTAAGTCTATATAAAAAATAATGTTTAGCTGCGGGTGATTTATTTTTATTATAGTAGCCGTTGCGCTATTTACAGAATTAATTTATAATCATTCGCGTGAATGCCTATAATCCAAAAATAACAATACACATTAAGTGGATATTTAAATTTTATTTTTTGATCGTTTGCAAGTGTAGATGTAAGAGCGAAGTAATCATAAAGAGAGGAGGAGTCCATAGTTTTATATAAAATTAAATACAGTTAGATATTTTGTATATACTCGTATATCCTAACCCTTAAATGCATGATTTTATTTTTAGACCGAGAAAAAATATATTTTGGAGCCATGAATATGCTGATTTAGGGAAAAATAATAAAAAAAATAGTTTTTTTTATTTTCATAGCTATTTTTATTAAAAACCATTTGTTGCAGAACTACAACACTATGCACTCACTAGACAATAACTACATATGAAAATTTTTAAAACAATTTTTGGTTGTGGTAAGACAAAGAGCTACTCCACACTTCTCACACCTGTTTTGCGTGAATCCCTTGCATCCAGGCATTTTGCATCTGCTGCGAACACAATTACCAGGCCAGTGACCAACATTATCAGTCCTTATGTCCTTAGGAGGAATATGTTGAGCTGGTCCTCTCCTTTTTTTTGCTTGTATTTCCATTTCAACACTGTTGCTGGTACTTAGCCTTCCTCTTTTGTTGCAGAGTTCAAATGAGTTATTTACTTTGGCTAATACCTCAGCTAGTTCCAGTCTATAGGTACATAGGTTTAGAACTGATGAATTGGCTTCAGTTGTTTTTAAATTTTTATACACAAGCCAAGAATTTATTACCGTCATGTCCAATAAGTGATAAAAGATACGAAGATACCACTTTCGGCTTCTCATTGCAATTCGGTACCTCCCAATAAAGCTATCCATTAGGTCCACTCCGCCCATATGGGGATTATATTCCTTTATTATATGTGGGCATGAAATTTTAATTCTAGTCTTATTTGCCTTGTCAAATCTTTCTACTTGGCCCACAGGTTCAGCTCCAACATATGAAGATAGAAAAGTTACAACTTTATTGTCCTTCCAAGTAACTGCTGTCAAATCAATACCGTCAAATTCAGTCATCTGCTCTTCATAAGTTCCACGAGGAACAGATTTCTTCATCATTGTTTTTTTGTCCGGCAGTTTGCAGTTCACTAGCCTGTTAGATTGCACAGTACCTAGGCTATAGATTCCTTGTTTGGCAAGATAGGTAACTAAAGGTACAGAGGTATAAAAATTATCAAAATAAATTATATGATTTATATGCCTTGGGACACCTCTAGCAAGCCGGACTACAACATTTCCCACTGGCCCAAAATCTGGTTCATCTGGAAGCCGTTCATTCTCTTGGCCAGTATATATTTCAAATTTATGAGCATAACCTTTCACGCTGCACATCACATATAATTTAAACCCCCACTTATGGGGCTTATTAGGTAAATACTGCTTCATGAAGTGTGCCACTTTCGTGGCACACATCTGTTCATCAATTGAGAGTTTTTGTTCCATAGGAACTAAAGCAAATTTCTCATTTAGATGGCTAATTATAGGCCTTATCTTATGGAGCCTATCATGTTGTGGGTGTTCCTTGGGTAAATGTTTCTCGTTATTGTTGAAATGTAGAAATCTACGAATAGTCTCAAATCGGTTGACAGTCATTATGTCCTTGATTGGTTGAAAACCTACAGTATTTGACCAGTATAGCCGTACATTGGGATATTTTATAACAGACATGTATATCAGTATCGCCATAAACTTTCTTAGCTCAGTTTCAGATAAATTTAATGGTTTAGTCACATTTTTTTGAACGGAATACAAATTAGACTCTTCCACAATCCTTTGAACTATTTCTGATGTAATAAAATGTGAAAAAATACTATAGGGAGTACCAGTAGTAGCCTCATCCTTCAGTTCAGGTGGGTATGTAGTGTCTCCATGAAAAGCTGTCTGGTCAGAATTCGAAACAATTTTTTTTACCTTCCATACGAGTCCTCTCATAGTTGCTCGGCGACTAGCTTGACTTGTTGAGGGGAATGGAAGTTGTGGTACTTGATCATTTGCTGTAGCTTCATTTATCAATGGCGGGTCTCCTGCCATGAATGGATCATTATCGGGGTCATCATTTTCCTCTTCTAATGGACTCTCAAGATCGTGAAGCAAATCGTCTCCATTTTCATAAAAATTCTCATTACCTTCTGTATCCGAGTCCTCAAGATCATCTTCCGAAATCTCTCCATCATTTATTAGAGCTAAATACTCTTCTATTTGCTTTTGATTCAAGTATGGCATCTGAAAACCAATAAAAGTGATAGTTAGTAACTAAACAGGGACATTTTCTAGTAAATGCATATTGTTGTAGATTTACAACAACAAAATAAACAAAATTTCCGAACACACCAAAAGTTTTTTTTATAACTTATAAATTGTACTGAAAAGAAGATGAATTATTACGTAAAATAACTAATTTTGTTTGAACGTACCTTCGAAAACCAAATAATTACACTGCAAAGCAAATACACAATTTTCATCCGCTCCAAAATTACGATCGGCTTTGATTTGCCAAAATCAATTTAAATTTGACAGTCGTGAAGAAAAAAAGTGTGTTGCCACTCGATTAAATATATCACCATGATAGTAATAATCCTGCAACAGCATGCATTGAACTCATACTAATAATTTTATGGTCGTTTGAATGGTATGTTGCAGTTTTACTACTTTATGCATTTAAGGGCTAAGCGAGTGACATTATTTCCATTGAAGATAAAACAATCTTAATGTATTATAAAACCTTTTAGTCGCCCTGATTACCTTGCTAGAAATAAAGCGAGAAGCTACTTAGCTTCTCGCTTTATTTGTTACTTACTTAAGTAATAATCAAATTTGGGTGGAAAGTGGAGAGCTAAGTGTCACACGAGGGAGACCAAGTCACTGCCAAAGTGTATTTCACAAATTTATTTGTCTTTTAAAACATTTCTTTTAGGGTTACTATGTTCTTAATACTTTGTTTATTTGTATTCTATATATATACGTATTAGGCGTAAATAGGTTGATAAGTTGACTACTTGTACAATTTTCCAAAATATGAATAGTCATTTTTTAGATGAGATTGCTTTATCAATGGGTTACCTATCCTTCTATGATGTATTCCGGTTCGATGGTATGCAATCCAGGTTTTACCCTATCCCACTCCATCCTTTCCCCAGAATGTGGTGGTTCCGATAGCGAACTACTACATTGTCCTCCCCTTCCATCTGTATCATTTACAACACCTCTGGTTTTGTAGATTTCTATGGGCGAAGGTAATCACTTACCATCATGTGGTCCTTCTGCTCGTTTGCCATCCGTTATCCATAAAAAAAAAATCTAATGACTATTCATATTTTATAGGGTTTGAGGATTTTAAAATCAATCAAAACCTTTCAGATATGAAATAATATAAAAACATAATTTATATATAAAACTTAAACTTAAAATGCCTGGCTTAAAAGTATACATTTTCGGTTTATCAATATGTTATCACGCTCGGTACGTATATAAACTTTGTATATTTTTTAACTGTTTTGGATCTAAATCTCTAGCGGTATGGACATCTCCAAACTATATTGAACCTTTAACAGTAGATACAACACAGTGTGAAAGCTATTTTTCTGAACCACATGGAAAAAAAAATCTTTTTGAAGCAAGTAATTCACAACTGGTTATATTGCTCCGAAGAGCTTATTTATTTCGTTAGTCATATCACAATAAGAATGAGAGATTCTATTGGGAAGTCATAATTTAAAAAAATCTTTACATTCTCTCGTAGTCCATTTTATATTTTTGAGGTAGATAATGGTTTTCGAACGAAAACGAAGCTAAATAAAATTTCTCAATCACCCATTATAATAGTTACAGACACAGGCGCACATCAAGAATGTTTGGTCCAATTAGCTTCGATTTTTTCCGTTTTAAGCCGTCTTTACTAATGAATGTTTTAGCTGTTTTAGATGTATCTGATGTGAGGACATTTATATTCCAAGAAAAAGTTTTAGTGTTTGTAGTTATTTTAAGTGTTGTAGGTATTATGTAGAGGATACATTATACCCTAAGTGTCAAGTAAATCGATAGTTCTTAGAATTTTTTTATTGTGTTTCCTAATAATTAATAACAGATAGCAGTTGGTAAAAAATATATATTCGTCAGATAATTAATCGCAAAATAGAAGGTTGTTATTTATTCAGTTTCACGCTTGATCCCGCATAGTATAGTTAGAGTGAATCTTGTGTCAAGACACTACGGCCGCCGCTTCAACCTTCGCTTCAATCCTTACTTTGCATTATTGTTTAGATTAATTGTATAGTGTACAATGTACATACGAATTATATGGAGTTCCGTCTGTTATTTTAGATAGTTGAAAGGGAAATTATTTACTCAAATTTTAAATATACTTACATCAAGCTTTATTATGTTTTGTAACGAAACGGCTTTGGTTTGCAAATGTACTGTTTAAGGGAGGAGTCTCCTTTAGGAGGATCAAAAATACCGTTTTTTCGAGAATTTTTGTAGGGTACAAATAAATAAGTGAGCTTAGCGAACTTTTCAGATTATTTTATCACACATTTAAACTTGACAAAAAAAATATTTAAAAAAATCATATGCTGTCGATTTTTTGGCACATTCGTGCACCTACTGTTTTAAATTGGCGGGCAGGATGCAGCTCGTAATTTTCACCAGAAACAAAAACCTGAATACCACTGTAATCGTCATACATTTCTCTTCTATGTGAATCAAGAAAAAATACAAAAGATATTAAATTTATTTTTTTTTTTTAGCTTTGAAAGAGAAAAGATGCTTGTTGTTAAAGAGAAGTCCCTATACTTGCTAAAAAAATATATAAATCCCAATTATTTTTTTTGAAAAAAAAGGAAATTATTAAGAATCTTTTTCTTGATCCATCTAAAAAAAAATCCCCCCTTAACTTCTAAAAAAAAAAAAACATTATTATTTGAATGTGAAATAAATTATGATATGGATCTTCATAAGTTTCTATAGTAGCAAATATGGAAATGTGTGTACAGGTTTACGCTTTATACCAAATAGCAGGGTAGTCGAGTCCTTTGTCAATACTCTGAGTGGCGAAATTCAACACCGCGCTTTGTCTTACCAGAGCGGAGAAATGAAAATAATGTAAATATAATCATTCCTCCGAGTAGGAATGGAGATGGAATGGAGGTTTAAGTAAAAAAAGTTAATTTAAAAAATATTTTTCATACCGAGATTGCATTTTGGGGCTCACCTTATAGGGCACGTAACTACGTGCAAAATGCAACTACGTGCACGTAAAACTAAACTTAGTTTTACGTAGATTGACTTTTTTGGTTATAAAGCTTTCCAATTTTCAGTGTTTTTAAAGATTATGAAGCGTATATGACATTTAAAATAAGTGATTTCTATTTTCATTTTATTATTATTGATTATTTTGACTTAGAAGTTTTGACGACATTTACCCAATAAAAATTTAACATTATTAAATCTTAACTTTATACGATAAAAATTTTATTGTTAATAAATATAATAATGAAAAAAAAAGGATAATATTGTTTTAGATTTCACCTGCGCGTAAAATCTGTAAGCAGATTTTTTGAATACACCTTTATAACTAGTAGTAAAGATTTATATAAAAATTGTTTAGTGCATCACATTTCTCTGTACAATTGATGACCGGTTTTGTAGTGGAGCATAGACAGAGCGACCAGAGCGCAAAATTGGTCTAAAGTCGGAACACTCGATAGATACGAGTATCTACGGATATTGTAGTTCTCACTAATTAACAAGACAGAGCACAGCTGCGAAATTTCCGTCACAAGCATCTAAAGCTTCGACAACCCAACAGGCAATTGTTGTCGACAGTATTGTCAAATACTAACTTGGTTACTAAGACGTATAGGAAATCTTTACAAATGATTGTGTTTAGTAAATTATTGACGTGATTACTGGTTGCAGTAAAGTTACTAATAGCTGTAGAATGATATTTATTTAATCAACTATATTTAGCAATCTGTCTTATTCGCCAGGCCTGTATTATACTACAACTACACTGTTTTAGGGTTTTAAGGGAAATTAAGTGTCCAATTCTTTTATGTAATAAAAAGTATTAATCAATAAGTTTGTATGTAAATATTGTTTTCAATAATTAATAAATTAGAAAAGTAACTACGTTACAATAGACAATTAATGTTATAGCTACTTTCTCTCAGTTTTTCTTAAAAATTTTAATCGTATCTAAAAATTCAAGACATTTTTTAAGTTTTTTAAAATGGCGATACGAGAACAAAACGAAAACAAAGATGATGGAATGAGATAGAAAGTACATTACAAGACATGTTATATTTTTGATCTCCTCTTTCTGCTATACTTCGTACTATTCTTGATATTCCATGTTCATCTCTTTTTCTCGTAGACTACTTTTTCTGAGGTTTCACTGGCGTATGTTAATTGCATACACAAACTTTTTTATTAGATAATATTGGACGATATACACTTTATATAAAACCTGTGTTGACCTATTGACCTGAATATCTATTTTAGATGCACAGGATATCCATGTCGATTTTTAATATAGATACACATTAACAAGCTATAAAGGTGACGGTATAGGAAAGTACCTACAGCTTAATAGATTCTTTCCGTAGATTAATGTTTAAAACATCTAAAATGACTGAATGAAAAAGTACAAGAATCTTAGAAAAATAGACATGATTAACCAGGTCCTTCAATAATTAACATTACATGTTATGAGTCATTATATATGTGTTTTCCTCAATAGGTTTATTCTATCAGTAACAAGACAAGATAAGTAATATTTAAATAAAATATTTTTAAGAAACATTTTCTTTAATTTTTTTAGGTAAAAGTAGAAAAGAAATAAAATTAAGTTTCATAAGAATATAAAGTCTGTTACATAAATTATATTCGTTGGTAAAATTTTTGTTGCCACCCATTACTAATGGCGGATGTGACAAAAGTAATGAAATTATAATAAAAAAAAATAAGTAAAAAAGGGATACTGCACAACTCGTCTGGAGTGATATAGTATTTCAAAAATAGTATATTTAAGAAAAAAAATTATGATTGTAATGTAATTTTAGACTGAAAAATCATTCTAAAGCACTTTCTTAATTTCGAAGAGTTTGCTTACTTTAACTAAATTGCTTATTTTGGCGCATGTCTTGTATATTGATGGGTAGTCAAGTAGATCTTAATGCAAATTGGAGTTAATCATCTATATTTTATAAACAATAATTTTAATCATTGACGTAAATATAATCCTTTGCGATCGAATTAAATTTGGATATGGATGTTGTACTAATCGGAATTAATTTATTATACACTCAATCTCAATATATTTATTATTATCACAATTTAGACTCGTATTAACAATATAAATGGAACAATTCACTTTACTTTGCAATTTATATATATATTTTTAAATCAGATTACAAAAGTAAGTATTGTCTATTAGTCAAGTATATATTTTTAATGTATTTGCCTTAAATACGAACGCACTCTTCACAGTACTGGGCTCCGTTGTTTAATTCGATTGATAGATATACACCGTGTAGGTTCATGAATAGGAATAGATTTCAAAAGAAGGTTCTACCTTCTTTCTAATCTTTGGCCTGTATGCATGTCATATTTGTGCGCGATTATCTCGCGTTTGGCTGAACCGATATTAAAGCGGTTTTTATTAAAGTTTTTGTCAAATTTAGGATAAGACTTTCAGTATATTAATAAGTAATTTAATCGACTAAAAAACTGGAGGTTCTCAACTTTACACGTATGTTGTTAATAAATGTTATATGAAGTCGTATTATATAATTAGTACGGTTCCTAGATGAGGTTGGTGAGAGTAGACATATACGGTTAAAACTATTGGAAGCTGTTGGGAACCTTCCCAACAGCTTAAGTACCTACTTTATATCATTTATTCTCTCCATTTTTGTATGTATTTCAATAATCCATACAAGTTGGCGAAGTGGGTGTTCACGTAATTTAATTCATCTGATCTTAAATTTTATTCATGAGTAAGCTTATTACGTATATTGGACTTAAAATTTCAATTAAGAACTTAAATTCTTAAAATTACTTAACAAGAAAAGAAAAACACGTCTAGATTTTGTTATGAAAAAAGCACAGCTTTACTTATTATGATCTTAATAGCAATTTCGTTATAAACTTATTTAATAGCTTTTACACACGCTATGAATAATATGAAGAAAAAATAAAAAAATATTCTAACTACGTTCGTATTATAAAAAGTATGTGTGAATAACTACTTTATAATACGTATGTATTATTTTTCTATATTATAAGGGGGGTGGACCATGGAAGGCCATGCTCCTTGGTAGGCCAGTTGTTAAAAAGTCGTCTCTCGATTCTCGAGATCTCGTATAATCAAAGACATACGCGGCGGCAAGTCGCTCGCGACAATACTTAGTGAGTTCTTTCGTTTTTTTGACGACGGTCATCGGCGTTAAAATTGTTATACGCACTGACGAAACAAAAAAAGAGGCACAAATTTTTCTGATTTATATTATATATGAATATATAGTCATATATGAAACGACATGTGTTGCTAGGCAATTAGCCCCTTTAAATTTCGTTAATACAAGAAATAGCAAGAAACGTTTAAAATTCATGTTTCTCATCAAGTAATCTTTATTGATAGGTGTTGTATAGGTGTAGCCTATGACATTCGATTGCACGGGAGTCAAAATTGGATTGCTTAACATGCTTAACATAGCAGCTTTACGAATACGTTCTAAATCGTATCTGTGTCAAAGTACTAGTAGATGCAATCATCTTTGGTAATGGGAGTAGTCCTTTATCGCAAAATGAATTATTTGTTTAATTAATATTTGACATTGGCAGTAAATATGTATAGTGAAGATTATTAATAAAATAAAACTTTTCTATTTTATATTTTACGGTTTTATAAATGCTAATACAAATTTTAAAGATTAATTCTCTTAAATACAGACTTATTTTATTTTATGAATACTTACTTTTATCTGGCAGAGTGCTTGGTTATTACTTAATCTTTTATTTATTATGTGAAGTGCATCGCTACCATTTCAAAAAGATCTTAGGAGATCGCACTTATCATTGTCTAAGCTTAAGCTCTGTTACTTTACTCATCAGGATTTCTGTGAAAGAATACATTGAAATTATCTTCCCTTTCGCATTATTTTTAGGAATTGTAAATACCTAGTTTTATTTAAAGTTATATTTTGCTTCTACGGAATAGCGCTCGCTAATTATCTTTTGTAACTATTGCTAAGTACTTAATATTTATTTTTTTACGTCTTGTAAATTATAGGTACTATAATTGCTTTGTTTATAAGGTGGATAAGTATACAGAAAAAAACATTTACGGAATTAACAAATAGAACTTAAAACCGCCTGCTCTGAATGCCTTGTATGTAGTATTCTAAGAAAGATAAAAATATAAAGTAATTAAAATTATTATCACTATATAGCTTTCGTTGAAAACTTAAAATTTATGAGTAAATACGAGATTACAGACCTGTACTTAATATAATTTTGTTTGAAAATAAAGATTAACACTAATGATTTACGTGTTTCGACATTACACGTTAAAATGAATTGGTCTCTACATTTTGATCGCAGAATAACACGTTATCAAAACAGATTTTTTAAAATACGTATAATAGTGGAAATTCTTAACTTTTTACCAAGTAGTGCCTGGGACACACGTGAGTGGCATTTATTGACACATTTGGCCTCCAATCCCAAATAATGGCCGCCAACACAATTGCTGGTACGTGTATCAACTTGCAATAAAAAGAGTTGACCCTTATTTAAATTCCTAACTTGAAATTCATGTACATATTGTTACATCATTTTGACTTTAAAGAAATATTTAAAATCATAATTAAGTTGTTTAGGATTTACCTCTACGATTTATGTAAGTGATCCTAATAAGGCCCATTTCTTATGAATTCTTAATACAAAATAGACATCGCAGTCTCTGGCCAGTAACCCATAACGGAAGTATAGTAACATTCATTGCTTTGGCACCGGCCATTTTTCTGTAGTTCTGTGTGTAAACCTCAGGAGTTTAGTAACGAACCTGGTCGTTACATAATAATTCAACATTATTAATGTTAAAAGACTTTTAGAATGTGGATTAACAAGAGATAAGTTTTATTAGTTTGGTTATCCTGGGTATATTTTAGTGCCTCATAAGGCCCACATTGTTGTACCCCAGCTTTTAAAAAAACCCCTTTTTTATGAATTGTGGGAAATTGATGTCTTGTTTTTATACAATATTTTCTAAAACTTTTCTTCTAAACTGTTTATTTGATCATGATTTATAAGGATTTCCAAAAACCTGGCTTATTAGGTGCCTTTACTTTATACTAAACATACGGCGTAGTTGAATAACTTTATTTCTAAGATAAAACATGTGAGTGTATCATAATTTACAGAATAGGCATACTGTCGTCATCGGTGCTACTGTCGCGACAGCAGCCGCATTAATTAAACAATGCTTCGGATATGGGTTACTGCTATCAATATGAGACTACATACAATCTGTCACAATTAATTTGATTGAAGTAGATATGTTGTAAACACTTATGAACGACTGTTTTAAAACTAGCATTAATAACGAGATATTCTTTAAAAGTTTTTATTACATTCACTAAGAACATAGTGCCCTTACGTTATGATAATTCTTTTTATTTTCATTTTAAATCGACATTAGGTACTTAGAACTAGACACTATAAGTAGTGAAAATAAATTTAATTTCTTTTGTTTTCCTTCTTCAGGTATTTAATGTGTTGTTTCTTGTCATGAGACGCAATTTTTGTTTATTTAATACGCTAAGCAATTTTAGCTTAGCTTGCCTTGGCTTACTTTATGTGCATATTTTCTTTTATCAAACAAATAATATAAAATTAAAGATTTTGTCAATATTATAGTAAACTATTGTTTTCGCAACCATGTTTTTTGATAGTCATCTTAAGTATTCAAATCACTAGAGCTTAAAGTAACATATATAAATATATAGTTTTCTGTATATCGGTACATCGGAATCGTAAAAATATTTCTATACTGATGTCTGTAAAGTCAAATTTATAACATCACGGCAGTAATGTTATGATATAAATTCACATTCTTCATTTACACGCTTATTTGCCACGATATTCTATTATCCAACTGCTGTCTTAACTATAAGGTACTTTAACTATGCGTACGAGGTCTATGCGTATGAACTCAACCTAGTCTAGCTTATACAATTATTTTTTATTAGAAGAATATATTTGAGAAGCAAATAAGTAGAACTGGCCTTTTTATTATTATACTTAAAGGTGGGCTTGCACTTGACGAAAATTATGACGTTGTGGAGGGTAACGATGACTTTTATATTTGGCCTGGCTTATTTATTTATTTATATTGCGTATTTTACCACTATACCCGTTGTTTCTAAAATACTCTTATACGAATCAAATACTAAAATTATCTAATGATAAATCGAAATAAATATGAACGTAGGTAGCGTAGCAATTGATTTTATTGAGATTGATTAGGCAATTTTAAAGAAATAGTTCAGAATTTAAATAAAAAATATTATCACATACAATAAAAAGTTCTAAAATAGGTATCATATTTTGTATTTCTAATATATAATCAGGGCAGTTTTATATCCATATAAAATGTACACAAATACCAATAACAAATGATTTGAGGACCGGAGGATATTTATTGTATGTACTAATAGGTAAATATTCATTACACATCAGCTTACATCTAAATATTTTCACTGTCATGTTAAGAACGTAGTATGATTATGCTATAATCGAACGGCTGATATAGTCGGACGTGAATTTATCGAATTTCCTCTTTGGCACCTTGAAGCGTGTTTTAGTTAAAATATTGACAGCATCGTTGCACGAGGGAAAATATTAACGTTTGAAACGGTTTGAAACATTATATTTTTCCCTCATGCTAGTTTTATAATTTATTCCTAAGTTTCATTAACATGCTATAGGTACAGCTAACATTAAAATATATTTTATGTAACAAATAAGTATTTTTTTATTTCGTAAAGAGGATGCATATTTTTTAAATAAATTTTCTAATTTTATTAACTTTTTATACCACTGAAAAATATATAAATTTATGTCGTGTGTATTGTGACGTCTTTTATTTAAGAAAACAATGAAAATGCTAACATCTGAGAGAATTTCAATTCGATGTTGTGTACAATATAAGTAGCTATCAGTGATAAAAAATGATTAATTTAAGGTATAGGCTAAGATTGCAATTTATTATAAAATAACAGTTGGAGCACAGTGAAGTGTATTCTGATCACATAAAAAGAATCATGTTTAACAGATATATATGTGTGTACAAAATAGAATTACTTATATGCAATGAGAACGAAAAAACTTTTGCTGACGTATTTTCCATAACATTCTTTTCACATTTCCTACTTATTTTAACTTTAATCTTTTATTTAATATGTATAGTTGAGTTTACTCTACGACGCAAGAATTTTATGGGAGAATATTGAAAAGATTTCTTTTGTGTTGCTCTTATCCAATTATGATATTGACTTCCTGTGGGTCTGTTATACAATCTTTACATTTAGTTATTGTTTACCTTTCCGAGGAAATGAAAAGATCTGAATTTATTAGGAACCGGTACCAGTTTTTTTCTATAGAAAATATTTTTTTGACTTGGATTATTTTGATTGTTACAACTCATATTGGCTCGATAGTATGGATAGACTTAAAACCAGTGCTCTTCTTGAGTGAGTGAGTTTTTTGGTAATATATATTTTTTACTTTTTAGCAATTTTAAATTATTTTACGACTAATTTTTAAATTATAAGTGAATATTAAATAAATTGTTGTTATCAGTGGACCTATCACGATATATTGATACCTGAGTTTTGCTGGCCACCAGTTCGGCCGATAAATTTATCTACATCGGAACGGCACGGCGCGATGTCCGTGACATTTCTAAGCCCTAAGCTTTGACAGCTGTTACAGTGTATTTTGAATATTTTCTTTTTATCATGCCTATAGCTAGAAAGGTTATGAATTTAACACTATTAAGTAGGACATCGCCATCAAATGTAATGGTAAAATAAATATTATAAATGCTAAAAGCGGTGTTCTAGGGCAATGTACTTACAAATACAACTATATACTTACATTTTATTAAAACATTAGCTCTACATCGTGTAAATAAGATATTTTAGGCGCTTCAGGGTGGCTTAAGTGTATTATTTTTTATTGACAAACGGTAACAATATTAAGGACGACTCTAAAAAATCGATGCTGTTACTTGAACTATTATGACGAGAGAACACCAAAATACGTATTACTACTTATTAAAAACTATTTTTAATAATATATTAGAAAGAAAAATAAAGTATTTATGTCATTGACATCTAATTGTATACTTACGTTCTCAGTTGTATAGGGAGTGTCTCGTATACGTGACAGGCGCTTTTGTTTGTTTATCTGACTGCCTTGAAAAGTATACAAAGGAATACTTTTTGAAATAAAGATGACTACCACTATTTAAGATTGTATTACAATCTTTAGAAGTCATCTTTAATAAATAAGTAGGCTGATTTATTAAGTATTGATTTACAACATAAAACATTTTTATTTTACTCATACTTTCTATTGTTACAGAGAGCAAAATGGGTTGCTTTGTTAGTAAAGATAAACTCACTAAGGAGGACATGGACTTCCTTAAAACGCATACATCTTATGACGAGACTACCATCAAGGAGTGGTATAAAGGCTTCAAGGTAAAATAAGCATAGGATAGCAAATGCTTAGTATGCTAATAATGAATTGACGCATAATTGAACTCTATTTACTAATATAGTTTACGTTTGCAGCAAGATTGTCCTAACGGAAGGTTGACCCCGGCTAAATTCGTCGATATGTACAAGATGTTTTTCCCATCTGGTAATGCTGTGGAATTCTGTGATCACGTGTTCCGAACATTTGATATGGACAAGAATGGATATATAGACTTTAAGGTAACAACTTGCGCTTATGTGGATGACTCCGATGCCATGTATGCGAATGAATGCAGTGTAAAATATTATATTGCTGTGTTTGTATGTAAGTCTGTATAAGCAAGCAGTTGCGAATTGTTTGAACAAATATTTGACGTGCAATGTTGCGAGATGAGCTCAATTTTAATTATTATTGCTAATCATAGAAGTAGGTTACTGTGTAACGTTTACGAAACAAGAAGATCGTTCTTGTTTATTTCACGTTGACACCGACATCTCGAAATTTGTATATTTTGTTTTAGGAATTCCTTCAAGCGATCCATGTGACCTCTAGTGGTACACCCGAAGAAAAGCTAAAGTGGGCTTTTCGTATGTATGACGTTGATGGAAACGGGGTCATAGATATACAGGAAATGACTAAAATAGTCCAGGTGAGTTCCGATTAGCTATATAGCTATATATATATATATATATATATATATATATATATATATATATATATTTAAATTTTATCAATATCTCTGCAACAATATTTAGATATTGACCTAAATTGGAATGTTTTATTATAGGCAATCTATGATATGCTTGGTGCTTGTTCAAGTAATAGGCCCGCAGATTCAGCCGAAGAACGCGCTAAAAATATTTTCGCGAAGATGGATGAAAACAACGATGGTCAGCTCACGCAAGAAGAGTTCCTAAAGGGCTGTCTTCAGGATGAGGAGCTATCCAAGATGCTGGCACCTTAAGATGGCATTTTTTTTCTCTAAATCCTTTAACACCCGCATATTTTTAGTTTCACATCTAAAGATACCCGACGGCAATACTTAATTATTCTCGTATATTTATTACAAATGAGCGCACAAATTATGATAGATAGTATTTAGTACTTCAGCATAACTCAGTATATTTGTTCCACTTTGGGCAATTGCAGGTTGTAGAATGTACGATCTAATAAAAACGATATGCTAACATAAGACCTCATGACTATTGAGCTGCAATGTCTATTGTATACGTTTAATCTGCGGTCTTTGCTTTCGATCAACCTAAATCTCTATGCTAAAATCGGCACGATCGATACTTGTTTATCAAGAGCCAATAGTAGGTATTATTTACGTCAATTTAACTATATTATACACAGTAAACTTATGTATTCCGTATTTTCGGTGAAGCGTTGTGTAGTTTAATTAATTTAAAATAAGTGTATATTTACTTCGCTGTCGGGTTATTCTGTCCGGAAATCATAGAGATGTATGTTACGCTCAAAGATCAAAAATATTTATTGAGTGAAAAATCGCTACTAAAGCATTGTGGGCACTTTTAAACATTCACATGGTGAAATGTCGTCTCTTAAGAAAACGCTCACGTCGCGTTGAAGCAATCCAAGAAAGACTACATTCGTATAGAAATTCGTGTCATGGCTGTCCTGTTATACAACGCACTTAGACACTTATGACACCATATACGCACAGTCCTAAATGTATTATAGATCCTAACAGTTTTTAAACTTTTTGGTAGATATCCTAAACAGTCCCTGTGTAATTTGCGATTAGTGCTTGCTACCGGAAAGTAACTTGATTTATATTTACATAAAAATAACGTCTTATTTATTTATTATAATAAGCGTTAAGCTCTCATTCTTAGAAACAAGAGATTAATAAGAACTATTGAAATTTTAATGCATTGTTTTACTTAAGTTGAAAATTGACAGCCCGGTTGTTGTGATACCCATCTGACACATCGTAACTGTAGACATGTAACATCAACAAAAGACAGTTTTTATAAGACCCATGACACGAATTTTACGATATGAAACATTAACAGCAACGTCAAGGTTGCAATGTAGAAGTTTTACAGTGACCGAGGAGAGGGAGGTTACTGTCAGTATTTTCGCTCACTTAGGTTTTTTAGTCTTAGCGTAACATAAACCTTATAACCGTACTTACACTTCTTAGGCCAATATTATTAAGTATTTACTTATTCAACATTAAATCAATCAATGGGTAATAATGTACTGCACAAATATAAACAAAGTCAATCTTATTAAATTATTAAGTCAACAATTAGAATAGTGGCGAGCGAACAGAACAGGTCAGATTGATAGATTTATAATCGCAATATCCATGTACGCGCATACGCAATCGTAAACACATTGACGCACGGCAATCTGATCACTTCTGTACAAGTTGAGTCATATTATGTGTAAGTTTTATTATATGCATTATATTTGAATAAGTATTTGTCGATCTAATATCGAACATCGGTGTTGTAAAACGTTCATATTCGGTGTACATTTTTCTTGATCATATAGACAGGGAATTTCATCTTCTTCAATCAGTTCTGAACTGACTCTAGTACTAGCCGATCCTTTTATTATTTAGCTTCATTAACTTCTTATTACTCTACTGACTTGAGCTTATAATAAATTTTGTACGTAGTAATTATGTCGCCCTTTGAATGATTATTTTTCATTTTTTCCATTCCCCTAACACTGTGCCTTCTAGTTCTTGGTAAAAATACATTTTTACTCACATTTTATTACATCATTAGCTTCCTCCCAGCTTTTATTAGTTAATATATTTTATTATATATCTTCCAATTACGAATTTCGCCAAATCATGCACAAGTCTCCTTCCAAATGATTAGTTAAGGAATCTACAATTTTAGTATGTCCTAGTCCCTTATCGTTTAGATTGTATATTTATTAGATGTTAGTATAATTATAAAAATGCTGTAACTAATACCTTATTATTTTTAGTTGGCCTCAAATCGACGGGTCGCGAACTGTTTATGGATGAGTTTATGATTTTATTTTTTAATTAGTTTTCAGTGCATCCGTGACTTAAGAATGTAAATGTTAAAATCAATACTATTCAAATGCATTACATTATCTATATTTTTATAAACATTAACACCACCATTAAACTTAATCATGAAGAAATTACAAACAGGTTACGGTGCTAGTAAACTCTACATGATTTATAATTTTATAACTAACTTAAATTTTATAAAAAAATATTATATATTAAAATCATTATTGATATTTAATTTACACTTGTATCCTAACAACGAGGATTGCACTGGAAACTAAAAAAATACAATATTTTTTAATATAAGTTTACATTCCATAATTTATTATTACGTAAGTATAACATTATAAAAATATATTTAATTCTCGAAATATAACTTGATTTTAATTGTTTATTAAATTAATTTCAGAATTATTTTAACATAAATCATGTGAACATTTGATACTTTATTTTAGAAATATCAATACAAATATTACGTGTGAATTATTCAGAATGGTGACAAAGTTCATATAATATTTGGGAAGTGTGTAATTTAAAACCATTAAACATTTTATGGTATTATTTTATGTGATCTACGCGACCCCGGCCTACGTGTCAGTTGCTACATATTTCTAGTAAATTTTAAATTTCATCCATTTAATATAGTATTATTAGGTCACTTTAATAAAAGCTAATGCACGTTTCGAACTCAATTTCTATGATACAAGCAATACTTAAAATAATTATATACTTGTGGCTCAATTGAAATGTTTATTCCTAATATGCTTGTAAAGTTGACTAAGCTTATTATGTATTCATATCACTTTTGTCACCTTTACATATATACTGTACTAGTTTAAAAGTCATTACTTAAAAGAAAATATAAAACAGCCATGTCACACAATAACATTTTGATTTCAAGTATCTTAAAAATACTGGTAGTACTTTTGTCAATGTTATATGATGAGAAATTCAAATGTATTTTTTTTTATTTACTTAAATAATATTCGTAAATACAGTCAATATATACATGACATAAATATATATGTACCTACAGTCAATTTTATAATCTGTGGTCTTCAATTAATTCTTCCGTTTATGAAACTATTCAACGCATTAAATTACACAATGTTCTCTTACATACTGCGTAAGGATTATTTATTAATATTAAGAACCATGTTGTTTTTGTTATAGATTTTAAGTTATATAAGTGTTATTTTTATTGTATGATAAAACAAAACAACATATCTAAAACCCATCAAGTATAATATTTGTTTATTTTTTTGTGAATTGTATTAAGTTCTTCCAAATTAAATAGAAAATATTGTGATATCTCTCTTATGTATTTATTTAGTAGTTAAAAATTTTACAAGGCTTTAAGCGCAATTTATAATCTTATTCTTGTAGTTTGTGTCATAGCATATATGTCTACAGTTATCATTATATGTACGTTCGTAGTTGCATTCAATACTATTTAATCTCAGTGTTTTCTTACACTTTAAACCGATTCAATCAAAAATAAAATTAATAAGTTAGCAGCACAGATCATACTTACTGTTCCAAAAGAACTCAAAAGAACTACGTCAATACAGTATTTAATGCAGCACAAATTATTGTATTCATGAAACAAACTGTAATGATTCTCGTCACCTAATGAAATGACTTTTAGAGGCTTTTAGAATACGTTTTTATGAAAAAGGAAAACAAATTAATTCTGAAACTTTTAAAGCTTTACGTTTTTATAATATCTGCAGGTGTATTTACAGCAATTTTTACAGTGGTTTATGTCAAATTTAATAACACATTTTCTTTATATATGTTTGTTGTTTAAGCCATTTTATTAGGTAAATTGAATAAAAACAACAAATCAAGAGATAAATATTCATTTTTATTTGTTAAATTGATTTAATTTAAGAAAACACAAGTAAGTTAAGATGTAAAAGAAATATCTTGACATAATATGTAGGCGCTCAGTATTATTATTTTCATGAATTTCCCAAGTCTGAATAAGGTTTTTAAATATTTACTGTGCATGCAACTTGCACTTATTTACAAACGTATCAATTTTGCGGTATATCTTAGAGACAACCGTGTCGTACCATCGTCATTAGTGTAATACATAGGCACTTATAGATGGAAATTAGCCACTTTCCCTATGAAGTCTCTGTTGTATTTCTAAGAGTACATGTTTTTAATGATTCACGTTTTGCCTATTCATGTATAATATACAAATTACAAAAAATAGTTCTTAATTTGTCTCGTTATTTTCGAAATTCACCTATAAAATTAATATTTGATTTTATTTCGGAATGACCTTAAAGATAAATTCTAAATAGGAAAGAAGAAATAACTAAAATTCAGTACTAATTTACTTATTAAATATTATTGTTTTTATGTTCAAAATAAATATATTTTTTGTACCTGTTTGTTGCATCAAGAACGTAAGTATAATGTAAAATATTGTAAGATTGTGGATAGGTACATCTGAAGTATTTTAGACTACCATGTTATAATAAAATTTTCCTTAAAACATTTTAGGCGCTAAATTGATTTACTAAGAAATAAATAAGGCTGTGCAACTCATTGAGACGTCCTGCAAAGCGATTATAAAAATAAAGATGGGTAAACAAAATAGCAAACTAAAACCAGAAGTCTTAGAGGATCTGAAGCAAAACACGGAATTTTCAGGTATAAATTTATTCGTATAATAATAATATGTTTTACATTAAAATATATATACATAAAAAACGTAGATATAACAGATGACTAAAGTATTCCTTATATGAGTAACAAAAGATTTTTGTGAATTACAGATGCGGAAATACAAGAGTGGTACAAGGGTTTCCTTAAAGATTGTCCTAGTGGCCACTTGTCAGTCGAGGAGTTTAAAAAGATATATGGTAACTTCTTCCCATATGGAGATGCTAGTAAGGTATGTTCATAATGCTGCTGAGATGAACTGAAGTGATGACGATAACATTATTCAGTTCAGTTCATCCCAATTCTTGAATTACCGCGCTTCGAACATGCCAGTTGAGCACTAATTATTTCGCCAATACCACGTTGTATGGAGGTCACCCGACGTACCACTTATCGGTAAAAATGAGATAATGTTGAACTATGATAAATTGTATGTTAAAAATCAAATATTTAGTAAATATTACAATAATAGCAATATATTTTGTGAAGATACAAACAAGTTCTGAAATATCCATTAATGAGGTTAATGTAAAAGAGATATTATAACAAAACATTATTTAAAACAACATTTATTTTCATAATATAATTCGTAATGCTTGTACAGTTTGCAGAGCACGTGTTCCGCACTTTTGATGCAAATGGTGATGGAACAATAGATTTTCGAGAGTTTCTTTGCGCCTTGAGTGTCACTTCACGCGGAAAACTCGAGCAAAAACTGAAGTGGGCATTTTCAATGTATGACTTAGATGGCAACGGTTATATCTCCAGGCAGGAGATGTTAGAAATAGTTACTGTAAGTCATGTGATATTTATCTGATACACTTGATCGTTCATCTAGTTCCCATAAAGTCATTAAGCTAAAAATATATTACACATATTTCAGGCAATCTATAAAATGGTGGGGTCTGTGATGAAGATGCCAGAAGACGAGTCGACACCCGAAAAACGTACCGATAAAATATTCCGCCAAATGGACCGAAATAAGGACGGCAAGTTGTCCCTCGAGGAGTTCATAGAGGGAGCTAAAAGCGACCCATCTATCGTCCGACTTCTGCAATGTGACCCTCAATCTCAGTGATATCTCAGATACTAATTGAAACCGACCTTTTAAAATCCCCTAATTCTATATAGACATTTAGTATACTTTCACTCTTATATGATGCTTGTAAGAGCTAGTGCGCGCCGTTAAGCGTTATGCACGTAGAATTTCTAACAATGGTCCTGTTGCTTAGCTGACTATAAACTTCGTGTTTGTGTTCTGTATCCTTTACTATTCATATCTATCAAGTGATGTACGTGACTTGGACTTGGCGCAAAAGCAAAGACATTAATTTGTGACACATTTCGTTTACAATAAATGAGAGTGGAGTGACGGTTTACGTTTGTGAAAAAAAGAATGTGATTAGACGAATTAATGCTTCAGCCGAAGCTTGTCGCTTTTGCGTTACTTCTAAATCACACATTAATATCAGTATATCGTGGTAATAATAGAAATAGTAAGCATTCTTATGCACTCAGATACCAGAGTACACATAAAAATAAGATATTCAAGTCTAAAAGAAAATATTTTGTTCAAATATTATGTGAAAAGTAACATGGGGCTGTGCAGGCAAACATAGAATAGAATAAGTAGATATAAGTAAACCTATTTTATAGGCATAAATTTAAATCAGTTAAAACAAGCCATATTAAACAACACTGCACTCTAATTAGTATTCTTAACACAATGTTTCCACTTCTCCTTCTATATCTTCATTCTACGAGTTCCTCACAGCTCCCTCGCGTATTATTGTTTTTTACTGTTATTCCAATACATTTGCAACAATATGACCGTTGCCGGTATGCTAATTATTTATTTTTCTTAAATAAAATAGTACCTTTAAAGATCCTTAGTTAGAATGAAATTTAGAAATATTTTATATCTGAAAAGATCTGGTTCAGTCTGTAAAGGTTCTATAATAAATTTAAGAATATTGTGTATGATGAAAGACGTATTCTAAATTATAAGGTTAAATTTTAAAATATATTATAGAAAAAAAAGTAGTTAGGTTTGTCATATAGATGCAGATTACTAGTTTGTTATATCGGTACACACAGTTTTGTGTGTTTTGTTATTCAAAGCTATACAATAGATAAGCGTATTACAATGTATGATCAGATTTATAAAAACCTTAACTTTCGGTGAGGCCTTCAAAATGTTTTTCAGTTAGGTGCACAGTGATGCATTTTATTTAGGCTTTCTGATTTTTTTTTGATAACTTAAAATTCTTCAAAGTTTGTTTTTAGTCCCGATTTTCCGGATATCTTGCAAAAGAATGCTGCAAAGCGCAAAAAATGCTATTTCAATTTGATAAGTAAAAAAAAGGAACGATGATAAATAATAAAGTGCCTGTTAATTCGTTATCATAGGTCCTTATCGGAAGACGGCAGTGCATTGCTATTTTTTAAATTAGTTTACAATCGATAAAATTCACTTCAATATAAAATTTTGGAATTTTGTTTCCTTTACTTTTACCCTTTAAAGAGGGACAGTAATGTTTTTGCACAACGCCAATAAAATGAACGCAACAACGGATTCAAATGTAACTTTAATTGCATATTGTTTTTGCATAGCTACTACGTAAGGTTTAGTTTGGATTAAGATTCTTTAAGATTAATTTTTATAGTTTTGAGTCAGTATAAGTATTATCCAATTTTACTATATTTAATAATTGATTAAAATTAAATTATTTGTGATTAGTGATTAAAATTAAAAGTTCGAGTCGACAAATATTCTGCTTCATAATAATCTATGCACCCTCCGATCATCGGAATCACTAGACAGGATGCAAAATACGTCCTATCAGTGTTCAAAAACCTCAAGGTTTTTTAACTAAAAATATAATAAATATATTCCTTGGTTAATTAAAAATATATATATATATATATATATATTGTTTGCCTTGATAGTGGTATTTAAACGCTTTATATAATTCTTAATCAAATAATAAAGTACGAAATAGATTACAGGAAAATATAACTAGTGTAAATAATAGAAAATTTACTTATCACACCATAACGAAATTAAGACAATATTTTCCATGAAGTAGTATAGAGCAAATATATGCATATTTATATACATTACGCAGCAAAAAATAATTCTAAATCAAAATGTTTTATAGTAATAACTTTACACATTATGGATAAAGATTAAATACAACTGTCGATAAACATTTATGAATAATCATATCGTCGGTTTATGACCCCTATGTTATCATCGAAGGCTTCTTCAATGGTAACATAGGGGAAAATCGAAAAATAATGAACTAACAGTATTATTCTTGTAGTTGTCGATGTTGTGTTTCGTGTATGTGAATATTGAAAACAACATCGTCGACAGCATGACGATACTTTTATAATTTAGCATATATCATAATAAAATTTAATAGTCTTCCAGAAAAAAAAAAACTCAAATATCCTCCATTTGTAGTATATATTTATATAATTACTATACTTCTATTTCCGTTTCACTTGTCGACTCAAGCTTCATTTGTTTTTGAGCAATCTTAATGTATTTTACATTGAGATTCTTTTATTATTATTTATATTGATTATAATTCATTTTACTTTAACGCCACACGCGCTTGGTGCAGCTTTTAGTTTTTAGCATTTTATAAAATACAACTTCATATTATTTATTCATATTCTATTAACAGTATTAATTCAATTCATTTTGCTCACCACATTTTTAAGTAAATATATTTTGTGTGATTTTCATTTTAAAGCTAATGATTCATTTTGTGTACTAATATTTTAGTTATAACAAACATTTATGTTACAAGCACAACTTCTCTTTTCGCACAATAATATACTACTAACCTTTAAAAGTAAAATGCTCCCTTAATTTAATTTAATTCTATTTTATATTTTAAAACCACACTCCAATCCTTTACATAGGTACGGTATAAACTGATCGTCTATAAGATACACAAAACTGGAATTTGTAACCAACCGATCTGTCGATTTAGCTGTGATTGCTGATGTCATATTGTACTCGTGAAATATATAAAAAATATAGTTGTAATAATTATATGACACGTTAAAGGGGCTGTTGTATGTTGTACTTAATGACTTGATACAATATTTCCAATTTGTATCAATCGCATTCTAAACGATGTTTACAGCTCCTTCAAACGTGATGTATCCAGTGGGCTATAATGTGTCTTATCACATATTAATATAGTTAATTTTAAATTAGATTTTATTATAGATGTAGATCAGTCGCCATGCTAGCTACGCTGTGGTCGCTTGTGGTAGCAATTTACTACATGTATAGTACATACCGACCTTTTACTTATCAGAGTCAGTATTTAAACATCAGTGAAGATAAAAGCAAAATATTATGGCTAATAATATATTAAAAAATAATAGTTATCAGTCAAAAATGTATGTAGCTCCCACAAGTGTAGCCTACGCATGTCGCTGTGTCTTACCGTGATAATTAAGTAATTATTACTTAATTGTAATTATTACATCGTATTTAGTAACTCGGCTGCCATTGCTATGATCATTTTGTGAAATTTTAACAAATATGATAGACAAATTTATGAAAATAATATAAGATTTATAATTATACACTATTGTTGCATTTGGGGTTAGCGACAAATAATATTATGTCATTGGTAACCCCTCATATATGACTTAACTTTTAATTGTGTCTTAACTGTAAAATTATATGGCTAATTAAATTGAACAATTACACTTTATATTATAGTAAGATTTATAGAATCATATTCTAAAGTAAATATAATCCGTTTTTAAATACATAGCGTTTAACCAGTTTTAATGTTATATAAAGCACGACAGATGAACAGTTTTTGCAATTCGTTACTCTATGAATCGTTGAATATACAAAACAATATACTTTTATTACAAAAAGTGTTCAGACATGATGAGTAATCTACTTTGTAATTAAATAATCTTGTGATAATCTACTATTGGTATTACAGTTTTTTTGTTTATTTTAAACAAATAAACAAATTGTATCTGTGAACAATGCAAGATTATTTAATAACAAGTCACCTAATTTTATATATTATATAAGATTATTAAGTACATAAGCATTTATACCTATTATGATAACATCGTTTAAAGACACAATGTTATAAAAATTCTAAATGATTGACACCTAGGGCTGTGTTACTTAATATTAATAACAATTTTCATTATACAAGAGTATATGAGTATAAATTAACTATATTGAATGTGAACATGACCTGTAGTACACCATGTAAGCAATAATAAAACTAGTTTGCTTTGTAGGCAAAAACTTCAGGAGAAAAAATTGTTACATATACTAGTGACCTGATTAGGTTTTAACTTGAAGCAAGTTGTCAAACCAGACCATTTTAATTGTAAAGTCCAATATTAGGCGATTATAAAAGTTCTGCTATTCCACTATGTCCTCCCTTAATTGTATGGTCTTAAACATATTTTAAAGTAATGTAAACAATAATTGTGTTCTAAATGTATAATTCTATATTGTGTATTTCCAATTAGTGTAATTAATTAAAGAATGTAAACCGAGACGTTTCGAAAAATTGAAAGTGAACTGACGAATATATTTGTATGGTAACATCAGGGAAGACACGTTTTGACTTTAACTAAAGTATATTGAGTTTGTTCTGCGTGATTTAAATGTCGTTTACTATCTTCTGTGTTAGGATAGGAACACGAGTAGTACAAAAGGATACAGACTGTAATTGTTAACGTACATATATGTCAAATACTGATAGATACGCGTACGGACGCTTAAAGAATATGGACGAATAAGGTTAAGCCACTATAAAGTGTATCTTTGCAACAAACAGCGAACTTTTACTTCCAAAGTATTATATAATTCTTAATGTTAAGCTTTGCATGGTGTTAAGTGTTTAATATCTTCGAAACTTCTGCAATAAAAATTTCTAAAACATTGATGTTATAATGTAAAAGAGAAAAAATATTTTATTATGTAATTTTAACAACGTATCGATTGTTAGATGTTCGTGAAAATTTTATCAAGTTTTAGCGAATTATTTAAGTGGATGTAGAACAGAGTTTCTTCCAATATGCATATTATACGTGTAAGTATTATCTTCTTACTTAACGTACATCCTTATCTTTTACTTACAACGTCGCTATTAACTATCTATCTTATTTCAACAATTCGAACGGACAAGTGTTTCTCGCCAAAGTATTTGAAATTAAACTTACGCGAAACAATTCGCGTAACAAATGTGTTCTATTCACAATGGTAACGAAAAAAATGAGTACTACCTGTTGTTTTTCATAGTAGCTGCCCTACAACGTTCTATTGTTAAAGAAATAACACGCCGACGTGGCATCCTAAACTCGAAAGTAGGGGCGGAACGGCAACGTCGCACAGCCCTTCTGCTCGTGAACGTTTTGTTGCCCGCTCTCGGCGCTCGACGTTCGGCGTTCGGCGGTCGGCGTTGCGGCCATTATCGTGAACGTTATCGGCGACGTCAAACTGAATTGCTAATTTTCCATATTTTTGTAAACGATTTAATATGACACATGAGATTCACGTTCATATTGCTATAGGTTTCTTTACTGTCTTCCAATAATTTAAGCAGTAGACCGATGAACACCTTGAATATGTCAAAAATACGCACCACCCACTGACTAAAGGTGCTACTTCTAAAAAATTTACCAAAATACTTTGATTATTTATTCTAATTATATAATATTTAAATATAATGGCAGTTTCGTATATCGTACACGTGCTATTTATTTAACTAAGATTACTTCTACTTTATTCAACGTAACGTAATAAGGATTTTACTCTCCCACATATGCTTAAATGCCTCTTTAAAGTCTTCTATATTATTGTTACCTTAAACAATTATTCAATTTTTAAATCTATGGTGCATAAATATGTTCTATGAGATTAAAGCATATTTAGGTAATCTGTAATAGCTGTTAATAAATATCAATAACTTCTTACTTAGTGATATAATACAATCTTTTGTTTTACTTCACAATACCATATTTTCAGGGTGCTATTAATAATGGGGGAGTGAGCAGCACAGATCTTTTAGCTAGGTGCTTTTTAAAACTAAACAAACTGAAATAAATCTTTGTACAAAAGCACGCCACTTCTGTTCAAAATGTATAATAGTTTTAAATTCATTTTTACTTTGTTAGTGCTATATACTAGTTGCTGTAACACCGATGATAGAATACAATCAAATAAGCATTTTTAAGAATAGTAACGTAGTATCTATGGTTCTAAAAACATTGTCTTCCTTGTATTTTTTTTGATAAAATCCCATATTTCAAATATTTTTTAGACTATAAAATCAAAAGTGAAATTTTAATTTGTATTATACAATATTAGGTTCGACGGGACGGGGTTTAGAGCCTAGCAAATAAAAATCTGTCTATTGCATATATACTCCCCCTACAATTCTAATAACCATATTCGAGACTTCATACTTGTTAGTACTGCATTGTTATATAATATTTTTTTATTGGATTAACTAGAAAATGTTTATAAAAAAAACTTATTATCAGCCATACGTTAAATTTATTATGTATAATATTTTCACAATTCACATAGAATTTTGATAAAATAATTTTAAAAGGATTTTTTAAGCATTACGTATACAGTTTGTTGATTTGCTAATATAAAACCAGAAAGTGCTACTCGATTGAAGTAGAAAGTATTATTTGGTCATTTTTTTAACCTTAAACACTTAATTCTTCGCCATCTAGCTTTTCGAAAGCATTTTATGCACAAAGAAAATCTTGGACCAAAATCTGCAATCGCTTTCTTATAATGTAAGGTCGATAGATGCTGTTTGTATTATTATATTGTTCTTCGGAATAATTCACAATACAAACACGTTGTGCATTACATATCAATATGCTTACATTTCAACACGTTCTTGACGTCATGTATTTATTATGACTATCAGCTTAAAAATATATCCCATGTGATTGTTGAAGTTTCAATGTAGTTTACACCTTTTCTCTTTAATAATAGCACCCTAGTTCTAATAATTTGTGAAAATTACTAAATTGCAGTATAAAATTTATATAATCGCTATATACACACGTGTTATGCGATTTGAAGATATGATGTCATGAAAATATTCTGTGTACTTGTAGTCAATTGTAACTCCTATATATAATTTAATATTGACCTAGTTCTGATACTGTTTTAGATTAAAGTTAATATTATATCTATTTATTAAATCTTTCTTCTCTCAATCGCGTTTTATTGTACCTTCCCCCATAATTCTTTTCCCTATAAACTATGATATTCTTTTTTTATAGTGCTATGACAATACAAAGTATTTGTTTTAAATTGTCTAAAATAAACAAAGCTAATTATGACCTAGTTATCTGTGGAGCAGAAGGACAAGTTGACCCAAACATAGGGAAATTTATATATTTCAATTATTTCCATTTCTCCTCTTTGATATTGCGCCAACAGAAAATATAATCTTGACACTGTTATTTTTTTCTAGAAAAAGAGTAAAGTTAACGTGTTACTATAATAAATATTTAAACGGAACTCGTTTACATATTCAAAACTAAACATTTAAGTTTGCATTAACGTAATTCTGATTGTTAATTTAATAATTTAATATTATTAACATCCAATCCAATCCAATCCAAGTATATATATTATATCTACTTGGTCCTCATAGCTTCTTTGAAAAGGATAGAAAGTTTATTCATGTATTAATATTCAGTATGTGCTTAAAAATGCTAAAAGCAAAGATCTTAAAGATATATTATTTAAAAATAAAACGATTTTTTTCACAAAATACTTTCCGAACGAACCTTATTATAAACAACAACCCTTTAATGTTATCTACATCTGTCTATCGTCGAAGGTATCTCATATATCATATTTTTGAAATTTATTTGTGTCATTAAAAGAGTTATTTTTCGCAACTTCGTTTGCTTGGCCTTCACTTAACTTTTTCTTCTTACACTAATTTCACTTCACCTTCCAAAGTTACAAGTGTAAGACATAAAACTCTGCTATTTCCACTCACGTAGGAATTTTGAATAATTCTTTTTTAATTATTCATACAGTTTTCTAGAAATCTACTTGTAAAATTCAGCTTTCTACGGTCTGGTGCCAGCTGTGCATTAACTGACAGCCGCTGAGCGAATAGTGGAACAGTTAAATATAGTTATACGTTATATAGTATACGAAGTAAATAAAATAAGCATAGAAGAACATTACAAATTCCTTTTTTACAATAAGTATTTAAATTAAATTAAAAGAATCTTGTCATTAAAAGAATCTACTCTAATCTACTTGGTTATTATCCAACCCGCGTAGTGTGAGTATTTGAAGTTAGAACGATATTTCCTGAACTTATTTACCTATCTTTAGTCATAGTCTCGTATCGTATCTTATTATTTACACTGCTCGTTTTCTTGCTTTGGTTTAGTATTTCCCAAAAAAAAACAACGTTAATTCTGAAGAAATAACAACGTTAATTCTAGAAGTCTCTTTTAGAAAACTTGTAAAAGAGACTTCTTGAAGACTTGTTATTTTTTTATTTGTTTGACAATGTATCGTTGTCTCTTATTAAATAATACTAAGACAATAATTCTAAAAATAATAACAAAGTATATAAAAACCTTTTTTTTTATCTTGGGGAGATACTTATTTGCAAAAATTTATAAATTAAAATCAGAAATACACATAATGAGGAAGACGTAGCGAATTTTTTATAATAATGATATATGAAAACCATTATTACATTAAATAGTTAAATAATAATCATATAACATAACTAAGTAAACAGTTGAAAGTTATTATTGTAAGTCAATTTGGATTTAATCACGCAGACTAAAATCCAAGCTAAATTGATTTGAGCTTTGTACGTACGTGCCTCCTTGTTTAAGTAGAGGTTCGTTCCAAATTGCGTATTTAAATAAGTCTATATACACATATGAGTTTATGGAGGTTGGCAGAATTAGTTCTCTCTGTATGGTGTATAGTATGCGTGAGGTGGGTCCGAGAAAACGCGGGAGGGTGAGGTTCTCCTTGCCGGGTGGCGTTCAACGCGCCTAAGGGGCCTCGTCCAGAGAAAGTAAAATATCCTGGTATGAGGGAGGCTAGTATTGTCAAGCCGATGTATATGTATAGCTTTAAACTATATATTGGTCCCTATACTACGCGCTATAGAGTACTTATTTACATATGTGCGTATATAAACTTATCTATTATGCAGACATAGGAAATGGAACAGGTTGGGAAAGGGACGCTTGGAAATTTGCTTATATATTGGACATTGAAATATTCTATTTAGTGAAATCGATTAAGCTCATTACTTATATAACGTTTTTAAAATTATTTTTAATATTCAACTATAGTAATATGCATTTGTTTTTTTAAAACTAATAGGTTAGTAACTTATTTGAACAAAATTAATTATCAAGTTACTAAAATATTATATTCTAAAATAATTTTGTATACACACTCTACGTGCATGTAAGGTAGTTTTAATGTAATGAAAATAATAAGTTACATATTTTCCCTCTAATTACATGATATACACTTAATACATTAAATATCGTTGTATTTTTATTTTAAAGTACTAAACGTTAGGTTTAAAAAACTAAAGCTATCCAGTACCTATCAATAAAAGTGAGACAAACAATTAAAAGTTTTAGAAATTAATATTTTGTATATTTTTGCTGTTATGCTAGGTTAAAGACGAACCGCGGCGTTAATTTCCGCCATCCAACATTCAATGTCCACAATTCGAGCGGAAATTAGAAAACGGAGTCTTGACACTAGGTTCTCTCTGACCACTCTGATCCTTCACCACCAAAGCATGAAGCTGAAAAAGAGAAAGTTAAAATTTTAGATATATATTTAGATTATATATTCATTTTAAAATTTTATTCTTTCATTTAAGAATATCAATTAATTTATAAAATGATTTGAAATTTTTATTTCAATTATTTTCATCTTTATAACTTCACTAACTGCTTCCAATTTTGTGCGTCATACATGTGCGCGGAAGGTACTGATTACAGAAGAATTTGATTTTTAATGTTAGTCTGTTTTGCTCTGACTGCGGCTGTCCAACCCAGACGATACATATTGGCTATTGTTTTTTTCTGGTTCATAATTAGCTGATTTCTAGAGCAGCCTTCACGCTGCATACATGTACGCAATCCTTAGCTCAAATCTGGCAGACACCGAATGATGTATTAAAATGTAAAGTACAAATGATTTGGAAGGAAAGTTTGAATTTTTTTCGTAGTTAAAGTTTATGTAAAGAAGAAGCGCAAAGAGATATTGAGTATTTTTTTAAAATAAATATGGTCTATCTGCGGCTTAGACTATTTACGGCGGTACATATACTAGATATATATATATATATATATATATATATATATATATATATATATATATATATATATATATATATATATATATATATATATTAGATATACATTAAATTAATAAAATCAATCATCAAATCATTACTTTCCACATAATCTTTTATTTCACCAAACAAGTGTTCAAGGTAATCTCTGCCGTGTAGCAATTTAAGCCCCTAATTACTATTTCCGTTTTTTTTAAAATCAAAAATCAAAATCATTATTTTGATTAAATTACATTTATATATAAAAAATACATTTATATATGTTATAAGTGGAACCGGAATGCAAGCAATGTAAGAAGCAATGTAAAAAGGCGAAGTTAGCAATATTGTGGTATTTACAGGCAGAACCTAAAAAATGTAAAATATATATTTTTTTAAATATTTACCTTAAAAATACACCATATAATGTTAAAATTTGCACAAAAACATTTAAAAATATCAAGTATATTTCTAAAATTGTTGTTATAGGGGAACGGCGGGTAGCCCCGGACACTTTAATTCCCAAAAAAACTACGCCTTGCTTAGACAAAGAGTTATTGTAAACATACCTTTTCTAGAGTAGAAACCAATGTAGTTTGTTCGAATGTTTTATTTTCGCAAAAAAGAATCATTGCTCCTGTCAAATTTCATCGGTGGTTATTAAGTACAATAAGTAAATTTTTATATTTGCTTGCTATTCAGAGTTTTAGTAAATTTTATATATTTAAAGACTGTAATAGTATTTATAACAATTTTTGTACATTTGGAGTACTATGTTTAAAAATGTGGCATGATTACCACCACATTTACTTCACGATTGACGCTGCCACGAAAGTTCAAGAAAGCGAGAATATTTCATCTTCACCATATAAAAAAAATGAAGGAAAAATATAAGAAAAAAAGCAGTAGAAACGATCAAATAGAAATACATGATGGAGCTAAAAAGGTTTTAAAAGTAAAGGAAAATGTCAAAAATCTGTCTTAGAGAAACAGAGACTGGATGGATTGTTCGCGAAGAAACATTTCATGAAACTCTGAATGCCTTATCAGGAAAACCAAGATTGTGTGTCTAGCTGTGATAAAAAAATAAAAAAAAAAGCAAAGCAAAGCCAAAAAGCGGTTGAGCCATAACTGAATAAAGTGTCCAGGTCACCCGCCATTTTTTTGACAGCAAAAAACTAGACCATATTATAAACAGTACACTTTCTTGAAAAAATGGGAACTAACAGTTCAGGGTTTGATTAGTATAAATAAAGAACTTTCTAATGTTATATTAAATATGAAATAAGACAGAAAAATCTTTTATTTCTATATTTATTTGCGTTTCATTTAAGTGTCCGGGGTAACCTCTCCTTCCCCTAAATTCAAAGCAATGATAAAGTTTCGGTAAGTCCAAGTTCAAATTTATTGGATGATAAGAAGTTAGTTATTTTGGATTCAAATGTAGTTAGACATTAGTGCTTCCATATAAAAATACCTTTAACACTAAATAGTAATTTAGAACTATTAAGGGGGCAACACACTTGTAGGAGCCATGTTACCTTTTCCTCCACCATTACCTCAATATTGGTAAAAATAATGAATATAACTATACTAATGTATAAAAATATTTTAGTTTGATAAAAAGACTGCCAATAAAAAAAAATATATTAGGTATGTGAAGAATATCCTGAAGTTATTTCTTTGTGCTACAAACAATAAACGTTACAAGCAATAATACGAAATAAATATTTCTTTGACAAAGTCAAAATTGATTTTAAACTGTATTAAAAAAATCACGAAGTACATGTATTCAATATTCTATTGAATTCATCTTGGATTTTTCCTATTTGTTTATGTAATATTCATTTGTAATATTTATGAGGCATGTCGTAGCGCAGAGGCACAAGTGTATGCCTGTAACGACAGGTCGTGGGTTCGAGTCCCAATCCAAACAACGAAATTATTAAACAATATTTAGTATTTTCATTTCCTCGTTCTGGTAAAAAGGCGGCGTTGAGTTCCGTCACTCAGCACAAAATGCGTCAATTCAGCGGAAAGCGGGGAACGAAAATATTAAAAGAGAACGGACTGTCTTAACACTAGGTTCTTTGGTTCCTCAAGCTACATTTATGTGGTGAAGCTGCATTAGTAATATTTTAAAATTTAATGCATAATTCGATTGCAAGACGATGCTAAATTAATTGTACATACATGCTGCTACAGCTTCACGCTGTATCCCGCATATAGCAGGGTAGGCAGAGGGGACCTAGTGTTAAGACACCTTTCCCCACTTATACACAAATAAATTATATTTGAATATAATTTAACCTCGTCTTTTGATACATAAATTAAAACACTTTAAACATTTCGTATTTAAAGAAAGTAAACAAAACTTTATAAACATATTCAGGAGGAGCATAAAAGTTATTGTAATTGTGATGTTTATAGAAATCACAATCACATGGTTGTTTGGAAGAGTTCTAGGTCATCCATATTATCCGTCCAATATATTATATTAGAAAAAAATATTTATATTTAACTTTAGAAAATTAAATATTAACTAGATTGCATGTTTACATGCTCGAAAATTTACCAAAGTGTATAAAGCGAAAGCCCTCACTGACCAACTATCGTCGCGAGTGACATGCTGCTTTGAATATGAGTGGTCTAAATGTAAACGGAGGCAACTATATGATATTGACAATAACGCCTGACGTGGCGCAGATATACAAGCGTGCGTCTGTACCCTGTCTGTCTGTGTCTGTGTTGTGGGTTCGATTCCCACTCCAGGAAGTGATAATTTTAAATAATATTTAGTTTTTCATTTCCTGGGTCTGGTAACAAGGCAAAGCGCGGCGTTAAGTTCCGCCACTCAGCACGCAATGCCTCAATCTGGCGGAAAGTGGGAAATTTCCGGAATTGTTGAAAGAGAACGGAGTGTAACAATAAAAGGTTCTCAGGTTCCCTCTGTCTACGCTGCTACATGCGGGATGCAGCGTGAAGCTAAAAAAATGATTATAACAATGACTTTTTAATAATTGGCATTACAAGGTATATTACCTTAGTATCTGTTCCCACTATATACCAAAATAATTAAAATCTTATGAAAAAAAGGAAATCAAAATAAAATACAGTAAAAAATGAAATTATTTATAGAATAACTCAAAAAATTTATTATACTCAAAAACTGTTAGTCAAATCTTACTTTAATTTATATCGGACTACATCAGAAGCACTAGCTATCATATAAAAAAGAATCATTATGATGGGTTCACCCAGCCGAAGTAAAATCTTCCTTCTTTGTTTGAAGTTGACTACAAAACAAATACATAATATAAAATGCTAGTTTATTTTTATTGGAAGGTATGTTTAGGTATAAAAATGAATTAATTATTTGTCTGTTTCTACATCTAAAACGATCTAAAATATCTGATGTGGTCCAAGTTTCGTGTAGTAAATGGAGAAGTATAATAAGAATTATTAAAAGTCACTAGGGATTGTTTATGCTAGTGCTAATGTAAAATTAACCAAATGAAACAAGTACATTTCAAATACTTCTTCAACAACGCATAATGAAAGTATATGAACAAGCCATAAACTGCTGTAAAAAAAAGAATTTAGAAATTGAATCAATATGCTAAATACTTATTAAAAAATATCCCACAAGGATTCTAATAGAAGTAATATAATAAGCCGTGATGACAATCAGGAGGGCCGTCCAAGCTACGTATGTAAATTTAAAATATAGACGACAACGCCGCTCTCCGGAACCTACAGCCGCAGTAGCCTACATTGGGAGAAATGGAAAATATATATCAAGCTGAGCGAAAAGTCCACTACACACCCTAAGGGTGGAAGGCCCGGACGTGCGTTCGATTCAAACGAGCCGTGGCCTCCCAGCGTCAAAGCTTCCTACATTTTATCATTCTGCTTAATACTTTCTGTGATGATATGCACGATGGTAGTAGTACTTATTTGCATACTCATCGGTGACTACATGGTGAATGCAAACATCACAGCAGCACAAATTTTACATTATAAGGCTGTGTTCTTCCCCGATTTTCCACACTTTTTCATTTACTACGTAGAAACTCGTCTTTTAGATGTAATTTTAGATTTTTCCTCTAGCTTTAAGAAAAATAAATATGCTTAAACCCGACCCTTTGCCGGAAAAAATATTAAAATTGAAAAAATATTTGTTTTACAGTTATGTAAACATCTCTAATTACGACTTGTTTAAATTATTATTTTTTCCTTACACCGTACGGAGCAGAGCTCTAATTAACATCTATTACAGGTATTTCGGAGCAGAGGATTATCATTTGGCGAGGGTGCTGAGTACACTCAATTAACCGAGACCCGTCTGTGTCTCCTTGTACAGCAACTATTATGTATATTAATTTTGCTCTTATTTAGAGGATTCAAATTATACACTACTGTTTAGTTTGCTATATGTTAAAAGAGCTAACATAAGCATCTACTTGAAGTATCTACGAGAGCATTGTAGTACACTAGAACAATGTCGGTAACGTGCTGTTCACTCACGACGTGCTGGCCAGGTAACGAAGCACGGTGCGTCAGAGCTAGGAGACGCACGTAGGTGCGCGTGGCCGTCCACACGCCGCCCACTGTGGTCACCCGTTCGGAACGGCTCGCCTGCCCCCCGGCCTACCCGAACCTCCCGCCACCCTCTTTAAAAGCCAGTGGCGAGCTTCAAGAGAAAGTGCCGCGTGTGTACACTCACATGCGAAGACCATCTTTGGCAAGAGCCGGCAGGCGCGAGGATATCGGGGGAAGCTCGGATTATGTGGAGAACACTCCCGCCGCCCCATGTTCGTAAGTGTGTTCGCACAAAGCCTTCCTACATACATTTGCATAGTGACATTGTACAGTAATAATATATGTGACCACTCGGCTCGCTTCTCCGCGACGACGTCTTTCGATTGATCATCACATTTTTTGTTGTGAACCAAATCATTGTTCATTTTTCAGAACACGAAGCGTCATCTCAAATAAAGTTTATTTAAAAGCGGGTATACTTTCAAAAAAATATTAACTTTGTTACAACATAACGTATACCCAATATTTTCAAATTAATTACTTTATAATATCTTTAATTTTAATAATTTTGATTTTATAATATTTTGTTTATTAAGCAAGTAAAAATACACTTAGACAAAGTCATTAAAAATATTATTACGTGTCACTTTAGTAGGCAGTAGGTACTTCTATTCGAAAACACAAACATTTTGTTATAGGTATACAACAGAAATTTAAATTTCAAATTGGAGTCGGATATCTAATTTCGATTTACATGTACACATGTGCGTATAGGTAAGAGGATTTCTTGAAGTTTGGTCGATATCACAGAGGACGGGCAAGGGTGGTTCGGACGCGCGCCTACAGTGGCGTGAGCGTGTGTGAGTATGTCTCGGACATGCACGTTACGCAGATTTCTCTAACGATTTTCCCGGAGTGTGAAATGTAAAATAAGGGGTTAGTCGAGGCTGAGCTCGCCCGGCCCGCGCCTCCCTCGCCAAATTGATGACCGTCCACCCGAAGGGAGATCGGTTCAAATTTAACACATATCGTGTTTAAAAGTAAAACGTTTCCAAACCTTATTCTCACTCATTAATATTCTCTTGATAATTGTTTTGCTATTTTTATCGTTTGTTTGGTTTAAATTCTAATATATTTTGATATAAGCCATTATTTTTTTTTTCAATTTTATGATTGTTGAAAGAAACACTTGACTTAAATCAATTTTTGACTTTTAATTTTTCCTCTATATAAAATTTGTAAATAACAAGACTATGTCTTGTTGTTATAGTTGAATATTTTATTATTTTTTTTAATTACGTGTAATAGTTATAGTAGTTTTCAAGCACCATAACAATTATCATGCGTAATGATGTAGTTAAAACTCATAATAATTTTTCTTTTAAAAATTACTCAGATCCTATAAGTGCATGTTATAAAAAGTATGTATATATTTATATATATTTATTGTTTCAAATTTATTATCTCAAAAGGATAAATAAACCAGAGCTTATAAATTTGTATGGAAGAAAAATTTACTCGAAACTTGGCATTTAGTCTTATCATCTTAATTGATGAAGGTCATATTATAGATTCCTTCAATCGGAACTTGAACTCACAACCAACTAACCTATTTATTTTGTTAGGAATATCTCAATTGTGTCATGGCTGGTATTCACTATAGTAATAATACAAAGTATAGATTTTCTCACACAACTCACTCTCTTTTAAAGTTAAAAAGTGATGAAAACGTAGTGATGTTTCTGTTAGAGCTTAAAAATTATAAATTTTCTAACTGATTTCAAAAAAAAGAAGAAGTTTCAATTCGATTTTTCTGTTTGATAGTTGCTTCTGATATGGTCTCATTTAAGTTTAGTTAAGATCGGAAGTGTTGTTTTTGAGTTATTCATTTTATTTTAATTCGGTTTTCTTTTTTTTCATCAATAAATAAATTCAAAAACAATGTCTTTGTATAATCTAATCTACGATAAAGTTATTTAGAGTGTAATGTGAAAATAGTAAAGTAAAATTAAATATGAATCAATATGTTTTTGTAGGTAAATACCGAATTCTATATAGAAATACATTTATTAATCTTCGGAACCACAGTGCCGATTCGAATTATATTTTGACACCAATCAAGACACCTGATATAGAATTATAATAGATGGGCTAAATAACAAGAAATAAGAAAAGAACACTTTGCCAAAACGTGTTAACACTGCTGAGTATTTTTGTTATAAAATCTGCAACATGTGATATACGGCTGTAATAGACAAAATAAACAACAAATAATAGGAAAATTGCAGCTTGGCAGTGGCGTTTATATATATAGAAATTAAAGACCAACACTTAATGTAGAACTCTAAGAAACCAAATCAGACGTTCTGATTATATATGGAAACATCGGTCAAACTATAATATATATATTTGATCGATGTCATTTTTTAAAATATGAAATTGAAGACTTATAGAATGTTGTGTATGTTACGCCGCTCAAAAATGTCTCACTAAAAGTCTTATAATGATGTCTCTAAAAAAAAATCTATTCCATCTCCTGTGTTTACCTTCGTGTATGATATCTTATCAACAGAGTAATTTACTTAGTTTCTCGCTTTGATTGACTTACTAAGGGTTGCTTTGCCTTTTTAAATGAATATTACATGGTTTATATCAACAATTATTTTTTAATTATTGATATTATTATAATTTATTTTTGTTGCATAATCTACAGTAAAAATAAAATGAAACTATATTTGTATACATAACCAATAACTATGTTTTTTTAAAGCTTATATGGTAAATGAGAGTAAAATGACTTTATAATATATTTATATAGGGGAAAGGCAGGTAGCCCCGGACGGCGGGTAGCCCCGGACACTTCAATTTCTAAGAAACTAAACGCTTTGCTTAGGATAAAGAGTTATTGTAAATATACCTTTTCTAGAGTAGAAACAAATGTAGTTTGATTGCGGTGCGGACGCTGGGTAAATTAGTCGTGGGACAATGTGAAAAATCATCGCTCCTGTCAAATTTCATCGGTGATTATTAAATAAAATAAGTAAATTTTTATACTTCCCTGCTATTCAGGCTTTTAGTAAATTTTATGTATTTAAGGATTACAATGGTATTTATAATAATTATTATATATTTAGAGTGCTTTGTTTAAAAATGTAGCATGATAACGGACGGGTAGCCCCGGACACTATGATGTCGGGTACTCCCGGACACGGTTCTTACTTTCGTCAAACTGCAATTTGATGTAATTTTGCTTATTTATTGAGAGTACTTCATCAATTGGTACCACAATACTTTAAATATGTTAAATATTTCTGCAACTATAGTAATAACATAGGGCAAGTACCTATGTTATTATTATCGTCGCAGAAATACTAAGATATTATGCCAAAATTCAGGAGGAGAACCAGTGAAGGAGGAAAATAAGAGTAAAATCAAATGACAGAAACATTTACAAGCAACGGTAGTATGATTGAATGCAATTTTTCAGCGAGACAAGTGACAGAGAGATATGATGTACCACCAAGTTTACTCCACGATTGACGCGGTCGCGAAAGTTCAAGAAAGCGAGATTATAACATCTTCACCACATAAAAAAGTAAAGGAAAAACAGAAGAAAAAAGCGAACAAAAAGATCAAATAGAAATACAGCAACATGACGTAACCAAAACCATACGAAAATATCCAAAATCTTTCTTAGAGAAAAAGGGACTGAATGGATTGTTCGCGAAGAAACTGTGCCTGTGAAGACTGTGTTCATCGAATATTTGTTTACTGTGATGTTTGCAAGGCCAAAAAGCGATTGGTCCATCATTGAATAAAGTGTCCGGGGCTATCCGCCATTTTTTTGACGGCGAAAAACTAATAAATACTAATAAACAGTATATTTTCTTGAAAAAATGTGATATAATTTAGTTCAAAGTTTGATTAATACAAATGAAGAAATTCCTAATTTAATTCATATTTAATAAAAACTGTATGAAATATCCTGTATTTTTATTTTTATTTGCGTGTCATTTAAGTATCCGGGGCTATCTCCCCTTCCCCTATATACTGGTGGTATATATATAAATATATTACAGAAACTTTGCTCGTACAAACTTATCAAAGCATTATATAATTTATATAACGATGATTAAATTACGTTACTTTAAAAAACTCGAAAGAACAAAATCGGATAATATGAGTTTGGTTCAGAGGTTCAAAACCGGTTGTGGAGAGCCACCCCCGCATCTAACTGTAAATCGTTTTTTACCCGCGCTGCATTCCTCTGCACCCCATCCCTTTATACTTGCGTGAATCTTTCGACTAATATTACAAGGAACTTTTGTACTGGTTGTAACTATAGTAAAAATGGTTTATTCTATAAGATATTTTATTCTTTTGATAGTAATAAATGTATAAGCATCTTTAAACTAATTTGTACTCGTATGTATATAATCATAAATATTCAATTTAATCAATAAACTTATTTGTGAACTTGTTCGAAAATATTATATTATGGTAATATAAGTATAGTAAATGTAAAATATGAAGAAATTACTGTATAAATAAGATAAAAGAACTTATTTTCAAAGATAACCAACCTTACGAGTATGTCGAGTGCTATAACATTGCTTTGTTCTTTCAACGGATTGCATATTAGTGGGCCAACGTGACGCTTAGCGTTAAGCGGACGTACAGCTCGTTTCTTTTCCGTTCATTCCCTTGTAAGTTAAAAAGTGTTTGTTTTAGGACACTATTATATTATACTTCAAGGTCACATATTTCTATATAAAGTATTACTTGATTGATTATCGTTTAAAAGTTAATTTATCTTGTACATACATGCGAACAAAATGAACTTTTACATTTGCACAGGAAACTAGAACATACAAAAAGTAAATATCTAATTTGGTATTTTTGATCTCAAAATTGCATGCAGAGATATGTTTTTGGACGCCGGGTGGCCGAGCTAAGATATTTTTAATAGATAATTGCACACAAACGCAAGTGTTTCTGTGTGGGGAGCGATTCTTGGAAATCTTTCCTTGAGGGTGCAAGTTTTGTTAGTGTGGGAATATTTTTAATATCACACCTGCTGTTGCACTTGTGTGTGTATGTGTGACGACGAAGGCAGTGCGATGTTGCTAGATGCATTTTTTTGGTGCAGTCTAGTAAATTTGACAACGTCGCGCAATTTGGTTGTTTTGTATGGGCTCAGACGTTAGATATTTCTTTTCTTTGGATATTTTTAATAAAGTTATATTTAAGTTATAAAAATAATAAAAAGACAGCTTCACGCCTTATCTTGCATAGCAGGGTAGTCAAATAGAACCTATTGTCAAGACACTCCGTTCGCCGTGTTTATATAAAATTGATATTTTAATAAAAATATATTTTACCAGTAATATAACAGTAATATATTTTATGGAATAGGCTATTTGTTAATTTTTAACATAAGTAAAAACAAATAAAATAGCACATAAGTTGGTCTCGCGTAGGCGGTTTCTTTCATGCACGTTTAGTGATATACGGCTTTAATAAAAATAGCGATTAGTAATCACTATATAATAATACGTCTGGTCAATTCGAGTTATACTAAACGGGAGCGTTCGTAGAATTTGCTCCATCAATGTGACCTCAGCACTAAAGTCAAATCGGAGACTGAATCTAATTAGTGTTCGTAAATGTTCTGCTTCGACGCCATATTATATCAGTGCACTTTGCATAAGCTATTGTCTGCCATTTTGTGTAGTCTTGGCCTATTTATTCATTTGCGCTCGCTTAACTTATGTAACTTTCGTAACAACGTTGGTAAAGGCCGATCTGTTGGCCTATTTTCAACTTTGAACACGTAAGAAATGTTACCATAACTTCAATACTGACAGGTTCCCTAGCTGATTACCGGTTAGTAGTGAAAAGCCGATAATTTATTTATAGAAAATTTTTTATATGTGCATATTTTTTGTTTGTAATTAATACATAATTATGGCATTACTATATTTTTAGTTTTATTAAATACTGCAACATTCTAATTTACGTCATACCCGCGTGGTAACAACTTTTAAAATATCAACGATCAGTGAGCTTATTTTGACAATAAAAAAGTCTTTATGGCATAAAATAAAAATTTTCTAAAAATTACAGAGAGAGACAATGTTGATTTTTAATACTGCAAGAGCTAAAACTTGTAATAGTTTTAACTTCATAAAACAATAAAAATTGTGAACATAATGATATGCATTGTGAACTTATCTGTTCTAATATTTTTATTACTTTCTTCCTTTTATTAATAAGCTTAAGTCTTGTGTTAAATAACTGAAACACAACAATACTTTGGCTTGTGTAAAGTCTTTAGAAAGCAGCTTATGTTGTGAAAATAAAAAAATCAAAAAGAAAAAGAGCCATAGATAACATTGTGTATAAGGTATAAGCCGGTGCCATAAATACATAAAACAGGAATACGCTATTTTCACGTGAATAATCCTTTATTTCATTTAAAATAATAATTAGTATACTTTTAAACAATATTATTGATAACGATAAAAAATCTGGGGAGAAATAAAAACTACCAGCCAACCCGTTTGAACGCTTATTTGGCCGTCAATCACACGAATATTGCTAAACAAAATTTAAAGATTTTTTGTATGTACCTATTATGCATTTTTTGTTATATACCTATATAAATATCAAATATTTTATACACGTGATGGTTCTGGGTTCGATTTCCACCCGGAATAATATTTATATAGATTTTATTTATATTCATGGTCTGGCGAGACAAAGTGCGGCGTTGATTTTTAGAAGTGTAATTTAAGGGAAAACCAATATATCAGTACCAATATAGTTTATTATATTGAAACCGCCACAAATATTAACACTGTAAATATAATAATTTTATTTATTTAAATAATCTTCGTCTACTTTCATTCATGACATGATTATAAAACACTAACAACTCAGGTTTTATCTCCGGACAAAAAGGACTCCCGCAGAATCCTAATCGAATATTAGTAAATACGAAAAAAATAAATGAATTAATATTTATCCGCACTACATATTAATTAAACAAATTAAAAATCTGAATAAATGTAAATTTTACTATTGAAATATAAAACTTTACTAATCGATATTGTATGTAGGTTTTAGATGTTATTATAAAAAAAACATAACAATTTATGAGACAGATGAGAAACTTTTAGAAATACTACAAAACAGAATAAGCGTGATGTTGACTTCCACTACTGAACACACACTGTTTCGAATACTTTGACGCTAGATGTCTAACTATGTGGGTAAAAAGCATGAAGCTACAGAACAAAGCGCTTGAGTAAATTAAGTTTTTTATACATACATACATAGCTTCACGCTGTATCCCGCATATAGCAGGGTAGGCCGAGGGAACCCAGTGTTAAGATACTCCGTTCCCCACTTTCCGCCGAATTGAGGCATTGCGTGCTGAGTGGCAGAACTCAACACCACGCTTTGCCTTATTACCAAGCCCAGGAAATGAAAAATTCCATTTCCTGGAGTGGGAATCGAATCCACAACCTGTCACGTTTACAGTCGCGAGCTTGGCCTCTGCGTCACTACAGGCGTTATGTTTTTTTTATACACTCTTTATTTCATCATAATCAATTACGGGGGCAAATGTACCACATAAAAATATTTTATATGAGGTAAGGATACCTGAAAGATGTTTTTGTTCACAATTTACAAACAGTTTATATATCTATAGTTAATATAAATTCTATTTTTTAAGCTTATCGTATAAAAATGTCATTAAATAGAAATACATAAATTACGTTAGAATGTATTTTTTACACGTATATGATTTTTTAAAAATAATATTGTTAAAGTGTTGACATACAGTAGATGAAAGTCGGTCAAAACACTGACTGATACAGGGCTTTGACTCGTGAAGCCAACTTTGTTTTGTCGGCGTGCTTATTGCCATCCCTCGTAAAAGGTTATGAAAGATCCTCGCGTAGATTAACGGCAGATTTGTGTCGATGTATTATGTTCGACCTTTACCTACCCAAAAAATTGACTTTGATTATTAGCAGGAAATAAAAATATCAATGTGTTTATGTGTTATCTGTACTTTTATAATGCTTTATTGTTTAGTTTTAGAAGAACAGTGAGGGCAGTGGAAATAGGCAGTATATAAGTGAAACTCAAAATACATATATATTTGTAAGATTTGAAGATATTATAAGATTATGACATTTTTACAAAAGTATAAAAAAGGTTAAAATTATACGATAAGTATGTATTTTAAATATTTTGCACTTTGAAGTTCTTACGTGTTTCAAGATACAATAGTAAAATAAAATAAAATTGAACTATTTAAAGTAAAGAGGTCAGTACTTATTCTATATATAGAGGTAGAGGGTAAGAAGAGTCAGAGTGTAGAATGGTAGGGGAGGATGTGAAGCGATCGGCATAGTCCGAGAAAATCGATGTCGACACCCCTCATAGTTTGCATGGCCCTGACCAGTTGGTCTTGTATCTAAAACACTTTTGAATATAATTTTTGATTATTTATAGTTTTGATTACTAGTCATTTTTAAAAGCTAACTTTGATTATTTGATATATTGTTTTTAAGACTTGTAAAAACATATTTAAATATTAAAGAAACGGACGCTTCTGTCCACGCCCCCGCCCCTTCACTCCGTGATGCAAAATTTCGTATTTCGTAGCCCTGCGCGTTTGCTTATTCAGATATTACATTTTAAATACTCATATTTGAACTATTTTAATTAAATTACACAAGCATACAATAAATATGAACGCAAAAATAAATGTCGTTTATAATTTATACACATATTAAATACTATACATGAATAATTCCGTGATCACTTAAACACTTTTTTAGAGAAATAGTTATAAATTGCAATATCCCGAACTTTGCCTTTTATTTCTTTGGTCATTGACATTATATAAGGAAATAGCATTTAAAATGCAAAACAAAACGTTTCTATAATGGTATGAATAATATTAAAAGTATTTGTTTGTTTTTTGAATTGCTAGTAACATTCGTCAAAATGATAATAAAATCAAAAAAAATTAAAAATTCAAGAACTTACTATATTTCCTTATATGCGTAAAAGATTTGAAATTTATAAAATTTAGTCGCAGAGTTGGAGCGTCCCGCATTGTAAGGGTGGGTGCTATCGCTATCCTACTCGGACGCAGGACGCAGCATCACCGGACATTTCGACCGGGCATTTCAATTTTGAGAAAGCGTAGGACCGAGCCCTTCCCGCGCGCATTCTCCTCCCCTCTTTCTACATCGTCTCGTTTCTACTCGGGACGCACAAAAGGACGAAGGAACGATAACTTCATCACTGCGCTACGCTCTCGCTCGCACTCACGCCACGGTGGGGGACGACGTTGCGAATTGTTATTGAAGTCATGCCCCCGAAGGCGACTTCGGGAAGGCTGTCAGTTGCTAGTAAACGTTCGCAGCGTCCGTACCCGGCGGCTGTCTCGTGTCGCGTCCGTGTCGCCTCTTTACAAACTATAACAATACATTATTTTTTTATGTTAAAATAAATATATGTGACGAGCTATATTAAATAAGTTGTTACCGTGCTTGAGTTTAACGACTTCAAACTATAAAGTTATGTGATACAAAGTTTGCGCGAACTTTTAATACATCCAGAAACTAGTGAGATATATTATCATTCATCATACTGTGCTTTTGGACATTACCTTGAACTTTGTTTTGGTCGTTTCATTGAAGTGTTTACACAGCGCACGTGGCCGCGCCGCCCGCCCGCGCGGCAATGCCGCGAAAAACTTTCTTTGACAACACTGCCCTAGTATAAGTTAGCGCGCCTGGGAGATAACGCAACCGCGACCATGACTTTAACCTGTAGCGCCTGATTAATGCCACGCATACATGTTTGTCGAGAAGAAGAGTTTTATATTTTTATTTTTTTTTCGTTGGAGGAGACGGTGCTCTCCCTTCGATTAATGAATTAGATGGCTAACAACGCCGTATCGTCGACTTTGCCGTCGAGAGATTATCATTGTAAAGTTTGTGATCTATACTTGGACACCGTGGATTCTCTAGAAGTACATCTTCAATATCATAAAGAGAATTTATACGTAAAGTGGGGGACTCAAAACTCACAAAATGATAGTGAAAATAATAATAGCGCGAAAGTGAAGAACGAGACGACAGTGTCGGCTCCGGCTGACTCAAGCGACAGTATGATCACTAAACCGAGCCCCGATTTCCAGCAACGGGCAACTCCTGAAACAACAGTTCAATTTCCGCATCCAGCTACGCCACAAAGTTACCATAGTGCGCCATCACCATATCAAAATCCAGATCAAACAAATTTTTCTCCGGGAGCACAATTTGGTAACAATTTTTCTCATTCTAATTTTCCACAAAATCAACACGCCGAACAAATTAATTGGGATCAGTCACAATATAATCAAGATTATCATAAACCGAATCGTTTTCATCCTTATAATATACAAGATCGTGTGTCACAAGTATCGTCATCGAGTCCACTGTATGGTCAACCACTAAATCAGCCAACTCCTTCACCTTCACCGAATCAATGCGACAAATGTGGTTTTGTTTGTGATTCAGCTGTTCAATTAAACGAACATTGTAATTCGGCACATGCAGGAACTAGCTCTGCACCAGGATCTGCCCCGATGCCCTTTCAACAATTTCCTGGAAAGCCCTATAATAATTCAGGGTATCAAAGTGACAATATAAAAGTTAAAGAAGAACACGAAGAATCATCTGACATATTAGATTTAGACTCACAAAAAGTGGTATATCAAGGAAATGAAGGCGAGCCACAGAATACACCTTATGAAGAAGCTTCATCTCAAGTCCGTGAAGTAAATACTAGAACAGTACCAATGATGCCGTGGGAAACTCAGAAAATGTATAATAACCCACAACTCAACGGTGACGTGTCATTATTCAAAGATCAAAAAATGTTTGCAGAACAACAAAAGGTTTATGCAGCAGAAGGTAAGATGTTTCATCCAGAACAAAAATTTGGTTATACTCAGGAAAAATTTTTACTACATCATGAACAAAAACCTTTTATGCATGTAGAACAAAAAATATACCCCGGTGTTCAGATTCCACCACTGTCTGACTATCCGGGAGCTGTGGCATCAACTAACTCTGATATGAAACCGCCTTATCGTCCTTACGATTCTCCATCGGCTCCACAAATAAGTAGTACACAACCGGCAAACCCAACGTCCTCATCGTTACCATCTATTGGCGGTAAAGGTGCAAATTGGAAGTCAAATGAAGCAAGAAGACCAAAAACTTATAATTGTACCGCGTGCAATAAATGGTTTACCAGCTCAGGTCATTTAAAGAGGCATTATAATACAACACTTCACAAAAATGCGGTAAGATCGTCGGGTCAACCTGATCCAGCTACGATGCCTATATCAAGTCATCATCATCCAAGTCGCGATTCATTACAAAATCGCTCTCAACAACAAAGTGTCGATTCAAACACTCAAAGCCCAGTTCCGTCTGATGACAGCCGCAGTGTGGACGAGGGCGCCTTGCAATCGCCGTACGCATCGCAAAACTTCGAGCGTTCGCATCGAGTCGTCAATATGCAGTCGAAATCGCCATATACACATCTTCAACAGGGTAATTTAGATAATAATTTCAGTAATAATCCTTTAGCTAATCACCCTTTACAGCATCAAGTTGGCTCACATCCGATTAATATAGGTAGTCAACCGACTGGTATAGGTATTACCAACGATAGTCCTCAAGGTTCAAAAGGCACACCAATAACAACTAGTGTGAATCCCCCAAACGGGGAAGCAGGTCCCTCTGTTTCACAAAATCACCATATGAGGGGCCTGCTATCAGTGTCAACCAGCAATATTTCAACACCAGTTCTAACTCAGAGTACGCCAGCTCTTACGGCGCACACCCTGCCGCCGTTCAGTCATTTGGGTGTCAACCCGTACAGTCCGAGGTCTACGGATCCTTTGGGCCCTTCAGTTCCGGACCCCACGCACACCCCATTATATTTGGGTCAGAATTTTCAACAGACTATACCACCGAACTACCCAAACGGGATGGCCCCCCACGTTATGGATATGGCTATCAACAATCTGCCTATAGCCAATCCGGCTACTTTTGGTGAGACGTCACCTCAAGAAGTCGAAGATATGGAACAAGAAACGTCGAATCAACCTGCCAACGGACGCCTGCCAAGCTTCTCGCAGCTCCAGACGCAGAGCTTCAGCGTTTTTGTTTCAAACTATATTACATCACCTAACGTGGGGGGTCAAGTTGTTTCCGACGAGTCTACCGCCGGTTACATTATTGTTGATCCAGTCCATTCTCCTATGCAATATAATGGCATTGATATTAACGGACAATCAATGGATTACGATTATAGCTTTTCACCTAAAACGCTTAAAGAAAATATCGTTAGTTACAATTCTGACAATGTTAAAGTGTATCCGTTCGGTTATGCGGTGGGAGGCAAAACAATTAAACGAGAAGACGATATCTTACGGACTGACTCGAGCGAGCTTCAGATTTTAAAAATTGAAGATATTATGGACTACGCCAATAAAGAAAACTATGGGGCTCAAATGAAATCTCCTGCTAGCCCAGAGAGTGCCAAGGCCGAGAATGAAAGTCATGGATCTCCTTCAATTTCCTCAACTGTTCCTACACCTCTTGCTGAAAGAAATCAATTGAAAAAAGCTGCACCTACAACAATACATAAATGTTTTGAATGTGACAAATTGTTCAATAAAGCCTGCTATCTCACTCAACATAATAAAACGTTCCACTCTGGGGCTAAGCCTTTCAAATGCGACCGGTGTGGCAAACGTTTTTCAGACGATGTTTCTTACGAGGGACACTACCTCAAACATGCAGATAACAAGCCCTTTAAATGTAATGAATGTCCAAAATCGTTTAATCACAAAACAGATTTACGAAGGCATATGTGCCTTCACTCGGGATGCAAGCCCTTCGCTTGTGATCATTGTGGTAAAGGGTTTATTAGAAAAGATCATATGGTGAAACATTTTGACACGCATATGAAAAAGAACTTTCGATCATCGTCCTCATCAGTATCTTCGACGTCACCGTCCTCTTCTACGTAAACAAGTCTGTTAAAATATGATGTTTGAGGTCTTTCTTTTAAATTGCAACACACATATCATTATTAAATTAATCATTGTAATGTCTTAATTTTTTAAATGTTTCTAATAGTTAATAACGTTGAACTTGACGTTTTGTTGTAGAACTTTTATGTCCTTTAGCGCAGCCGCGGATTGACTCCGACGCATGCATTTAGTCTGCCAGCTATGTTTTTTGTTGTTCATTCAATCTAACCTTGTATTCGGTGCAAGGTGACTTTACATGTCTGAGTGTCTGGGCGCTAAACATGTAATTACATGACGTCGGAGTGATATTCCGCAATAATATTTATAGACCGATCCATATCATTTTAACATATGAATTACTATTATAGTAGTATTAGTTAGATAAAAAATATCAGGTGATTTATACATTAGGTGATTTGAATGGTTGTCATTTTCGACATTTAATCAGAACATATCTTTTAATCGTAAATTATGTACCGTAGAGAAGTTTAGTTAAAAATTATGTTTATGTTTGTTAATGTTTAATGGGTGATGTGAACATTGAGGTATCACTATAATTTTATGTAAATAATCTAATAAGGGGACTTAATGCCAGACTTTTATTTTTATATATCATTAGAACCGTTAAATTTCACGAAACCTTTTTTCTGGTTCTCTTAGTAAGTAGTTTATTGTTAATGAAAATATATTAATTAAATTATTTGGTTCAAGTGAACGTATATTAGAAGATCGATTTTAGATTTTGTGAAATATTTTCCAATGACAAAAACTCCCTATAATTAGTTTTTTGATAATTTGATATATGAAATTATTGTTCGAGTGTGAGTTGTAAGATTTCTTCCGTGCCATCGCATTTGTAGCGTACGAGCATCATAGACAAAGGCGCGCTACCCGCGCACTGCCCGTGCGCAGGCGCATGTGCGCTTCTAATACGTGTTATACTTATCGTTTTTGTTTTAGGTATAAATTATCCTATTGGTTATAACTTATATTAATATTTTTCCGGTGCTTCCTATTTTATTATTTTATCTGTTGAAATTTGTTTTACTGTTAAGGTAGTTGACGAAATTCAGAATTATTCGTAAAAGTAAACTAATATTTATGTCCAATATAAGTTACCAATATATTATTTGAACGAATTTAGTTTAAACATTCCTGTTTCGTTAGTGGTAGGAAAGTAGTCTTCCTGAACGTTGCCAAATTATCTCCGCCAACTATCTGTTGCGATACAATTTAACTTTAATAATTTTTAACCTAATAATGAAATTCTCTAGCAATAATTTTAGTAATAATGTAAATGTTTTTGTATAGTAAGAAATAAATGAATATGATGTTTATTATTTTACTTAGGTATTGAATGAAATATAAGGAATATTTTATTGAGTACTTTGTATATAGTATATAAATGATTGAAAAAATTAATGCGATGAATAACACGATTGTTTGAGATTGAAAATATCAAAATATTCGATTCCGGAGGCGGTAGTTATGTTATGTATTTGCAAAGAACAAAAATAATATTTAGATGTGCTGTCGTCTCGTACGTACTGAGATGAGATCCTAATGTCTGTTAAAATAAATGTGCAATATGAACATTTTATCGACTAATTTTGATAATGTTTGTATTTGACTGTTGATTATATTCAGAAATATTTTTATATATACATATGTAAAGTGACACTTACAGTACCTATCTACCTCATCATACACTGTATCTCTAACCTTATACATAAATTGGAATGACTTTGAATCCTGAATTATTATATTATATAAAACATCTGTTAATGTTGTTGATTTATCTACTGATATTAAACATTTTCTATGTATAACGATAAGTAGTTGCGGACATTGCGTCCGTTCTCAATCGATGTATTAATTAATAGCAAATAATATGTAAATTTACTTAACACATAACTGTACTCTATATCAATCAGCAAAAAACGCACGTGAAATAGAATATATGAATATTATATGTATAATAAATATATAAACAACATGAACTGTTATGTCAGAATGTAAAATATATTATATACAGTTGTGATTTTTTTATATAACAGAAATATTTTCTTCATAGTAATAATTAAAACAATGACCCAATATGTAACTAAACTACCTCAAGTAACGAGTAATAGGGTTAGATGTGTTGTGAGGGCGCGGGCCGGAGGCCGGCGGGAGTCACCGATCAAATGAATACCTCATCTTGCCTTCTACTGTAGCAGAGATTCCTTTATTTACCGCAGGCGACCTCGCGTCCTATCGGCTCGACGCCCGTCTTCATATATATTATAGCAGACATATTTGTCGTTCTTGTACTGTTTAAAACGTGCACTAGTAGTATTGATTAGAAGTAATCTATGTAAATATTAACAGTAAATTTGTTATTTATCATATTCTATTCTGTATTCATCGTTCCCTTATTTTGAAATAAGTTCGTAGGGATTTCAAGTTTATAAAATAGTGTTTAAGTAAAATAAAAGTGTAAGATTCCAGGTTTATGTTTGTGTATAATGTATTAATTTAATTATCAGTTACCACATTTCTGTTATAATCAGTTGAGTAAAATCGCAGAGGATAAATACGAGAACAAGTTGTTTTTCTTTAAATATTAATCCCTCGTAATGAAGTATGTATTAGAAGTTCTTGCGTTTAATATCTTTAAGTTATATTTGTTTACTGTAAGCGTAGTGCGAAATTAACTGTTGCTAGGCGCAGCCAAAATAACGTCGATAAACTACATTACATTACTTAAAATGAAATAAATACTTTAACAATGACTACTTTGTGAATGAGGTTACTTTGGCTTTGCCTAGAATCATAGTATGTTAAGATATCGATGATAGTTCATTCTAGTGATAAGTGGCAGATCTGTCACACCGCCACGGCGAACTAATATTGTTGCTATGCTTTGATAAGTCCATGTGTAAGAAATTATTACTATTACTTTTTCTCCAACAGACACATGGAAGTATCATAACTTATACAGCTGTGCGATTTTATATACCGTGTAATTTAAATTTTGCCATGCTTGAATTTATTTAATTATTTTACTTTATATTAAATAACACCGATCGAGTGACGAAAGCATTGCCAAAATTTAAATTATGTTATGCTCAATGTGGACATATACACTGTTTCAGTTTGACCATTGGTTACGTGGAAATATTTACATATGTACTTACCATTTACCACTGCTGATGTAGCAGGTCGTCTGTTCAGATCTGTCAGTAAATATAAATTTAATGTGAAAAATATTGTTGTTTTATTTCTACCTCCTTGCTGCTGGTAGCGAATGTCATTTTTATTTACTTATTATGCTTCACTTTCGCGCTTATAGTCTTTAATGGAGAAATTACCCTTCCTCTTCCCACATTGTACCGTAATATAATTAAAAAATATAATTAAATTATAAAAAAATATAGCAATATTCAAATAAAACGTTAAGAAAACGAGAAATTTGTGATCTAAAAGATATTAAGAATAACTGCTATCTGAATATACTTTAGCACGATCGATGAACGTGGAAGCTTGTATCTTTAGTAAGTATGAAGAATCTTAGTATGTACGAAGATTCTTAGTAAGTATTATTACCCTTAAAATAAAATTTTATTCTATCTAAAAAAATAACAAAATAAGTTATCTTAACAAGTCAATTTGATATTTATTGTTTATTTCTGTAATTATCACTATCAAAAATCCGATTCAAAAAAAATTCTTATATTTATTATTGAATTAAAATTAGTAAGTAATGTAATGCTATCCCTGCACGACGAGGAAGTCTCTCACTGTACACAACGATCGTGGATTCGATCTCCACACGGGGGATTGTCATTATATAGAAAAAATATATATTTTAGTTTTATCGATCTTGTTAGATGAAGCGTGGCATAGGTCTCCTCCAGGCCAACATGCGCTTAAAAAAAGTCCAGTAACATGCGCTCTTTATGAAAAGGGCGAAAATGGGGAATAGAGTGTCTTATTATTAAATTCAATCTGCCTACTCGCAAGAGATCCAAGAGAATTTCAAAAATATATCTTTAATAATTTTGATAACATTTAATATAATTATTTTAAATTTGTTTTCAAAGGTACAGATAATCCTAAGAAATGTAATGATTACAGACTGAATAATAAAAAAAATATCACAAAAGAAAATCTACTTCAATTAAATGTACAATTATTACGAAATACTCAAAAACTAATCATCATTTAATTTTTAATTAAATTTAAATACGACCACATCTGAAGTACCTATCATATAAAAAATCATGAAAATTGGTTCAACTAGTTAAAATTTATGCGGTAACACATATAAAAAAATATAGTCAAATTTATTTCACTTCTTTTTTGAAATCATTTACTCATTCATTTATAATACAAATTTCTAGGTTCAATTCTTAACCGCCTGTCGTGGCGCGGAGGCACAAGCGTGCGACTGAAAACGCGACAGGTTGTGGGTTCGATTCCCACTCCAGGAAATGTAAAATTTAGTATTTTTATTTCTTGGGTTTGATAACAAGGCAAAGCTCGGCGTTGAGTTCCGCCACTCAACACGCAAAGCCTCAATTCGGCGGAAAGTGAGGAACGGAATTGTTGAAAGAGAATGGAGTGTCTTAACATTAAGTTCTCTGGTTGCCTCTGCCTACCCTGCTATATGCTGGTTACAACGTGAAGTTAAAAAAAAAATCTTAAATTCTTTAACGTATATTATAAATCTGTTTAAGTATTCGAGATCCTTGTTTGTGTTGTCTTTTACATAGTGTTCTATATTCGCATATGGATATTGATCCATATTAGATATATAAATGTCATCTTATGGAACGAGTTTTAAATACATAGGGTAGAAATATATATATTTTTTTAGTTTATGTAATATTTCTTTTGTTAATATTTCCTACTGAAGTGCAATTCTACCCGAATCCTGTTTAGCTGAGTATAGAAATTAGTCTTAGTATTAAATTAGCTTAGATGTTTATGATATGGTAGGCAGTATCCAACGTTTCATAGTATTACATCGAATAAGATCATTGCATTATCGCCACCATGACGTCAATCTATAATAATAATAATATTTTAATATTGCACACACACAAACTATATAATGTTTAATTGTAATTTGTTAATTATGAAAAACTGGACATTTCTGTATAAAAACAGGTACATATTACTCAACTTCAATAACGTGGGTGATCCAATCAATGATAGATAAAAATATAACGAGAAAAAGAGTTCCAGTTTCTTCATCACTCTTAAAAGGAGAAAATTAAAAGGACGCTATGATCCTTGGAAACATTTCAAACAAATATTAAACATTTATAATCAAAGGACAATTTAAGATAATTTTAACTTCATCAACAGTGGCGGAACTCAACGTCGTGTTTTGTTTTTCCAGAACGGGGAAATGAAAATAATTTAAATATAGTAGTTCTGCCGAGTGGAAATCGAACCCTCCACAATCACGCTTATATTCAATCGCTATCCACAACGCCAGGATAGCCTATGTCGCATAGGTGTAATAACATTTCTCGCAAACGATGTTAATATCTACTGCTTTTGATTATGGAAAGCAATGCAAGTTAATCACGTTTACCGCTAAATTGTGGGAATCATTTCTAGTATCTATTTATAAATAATTTATATAAAACCATTTACATCCTATTATTTCAACTCATACGTTGATAAGAACAGGTTAGTGTAGCTCTGATTCAGACATGACCTTCAAATGAAAGTGAAACCGGCAGAGGTCAACAAGCTCGATGCGTTCACTTTCAAGACAACGCAAGCGCTGTAAAATTCGTATAGATCATCAACAAGTATATCACGAAGCTTTGTCAGATAATTAACGCAACATTGATAGAAATTTATGAACTATTCGTATCAGATAGGACATACTTTTTTAAATAGATGTTTTTGTGATATGGGCAGAAAGTGAAATGGATATTTGGTTGATGGTTCGTTCCGCTCTTCACATATCTGATAATTTATTCACATCTATGGACTGAATTATTATTAATATTTTGTTCGAATTCAGTTGGACACAACATGTCAGGAAAACAGAAAAATTGTAAAAATGTATATTTTACTTTATTTAATTATATCAATTATCACATTCGTGTTACAGCAATATTCCTATCTTCCAATTAAAGTAATATACATATAAAGAAGGACACTGAATACAAATATGAAGTCCTATAATGAAATTGTGATTGATCAGTGTTACTCATATAAATATTTAAATATCATTATTTAGTATTTTAAAGAAAAAGAATAGAAACCTAAATATTTTATTAGATATTAAGTCGGTATGACCATTTAAATTGTACCATATTAACATAAATGTAATGTTCCTTTGTAATATTTAGCCATGAAACCACATGGAAATGAGATTGATGGAGGCATGGAGGTGAGGTCAGGATCCAGAGAAGATGAGGAGAAGCAGGCTGACAGTTTACTGTAGAATAAAATATTATAAGAAATTCATGATAAAAAAAATTACAACTTAGAAAATTTCATTGTTTCCGGTTTTCATTGAGAGTTGCTCACTTTAATTCGGTATTCAATTAATTTCCGGTGTCCGACTGTGGTCTGATAGCGTAATTCACGTGATGCGTAGGCGGTCGGCGTCTTTAATGCGGTGAGAATTTCTAGGAATAACACGCACCTTATTTTAAACGTATGAACTTGGATGCTGATCCTTAGTATCAGTAATAAATCTAAGTGTTCAAAATCTGGAGGCAATCGAATATGTGCCCTAAGAATAACAGCTTTAGAGTGAAAGATAGTATATCTTATTATTTCATTAACACTATTATAATTTTTTAAACAACAAAAAAATCGAGAATATATTTTTTTTATGATAGGTAGGTAGATTTTGATAATAAGTAGATGATACTATACTAACATTTAACTATGATGTAACGTATAAAATAAACCACATCATGTTAATAAAGATGTTAATAAAAATAATATTCATAATTTATTGGCTTATAATAGTATATGAAAGGATAACACAACGAGTTATATATTCGAATGTTTTCAGATTTTGACACAATAAATTAGTAAAACAAATTTGAGTAAAAATTTAAATCATATTTAATAAAAGTCTCTTAACTAAACTTTATTTGTATAGCTATATAGGTTTTTGTTTCAATATAGGTAAAATAATTTAATGTTATGTCAACTTTTAAGCGTGTTTTATTTTAAAAAAACGCTTTAAAATCAAACAAGGCTGGTCACCTTGTTATATGGTCATTGATATTTGTTCAAGGTGAATTTATCAAGCTGACAAAATTAAAGGGTCATCGAATTCAATATAATAATCCTCAAATTTTTCCTCTTAGTTTAATGTAAATGTATAATACAATCAGATGTTATAGTAAATTATATTTGTAATGATTATTATTGCTTATACGTTTTGGGGCTTTTCATATTACATGACTTAGTACTTGTTTATACTTATGCCATTACCAATTAACTTGTATAACTATAATGGAATAATAACATATTCTTTACATCAGAACTGAAATAAAATAATAATAAGTTATTAAAATAATAATAAGCGATATTAAATACAAAAATTATGTCTGTGTACGTATAAGAAGTATTAGAAGTAGGCAACTAAAATATTTGGGCTCTCTTCGGAAAAATTACTTAACTATACTTAATTGCCAAAAAAACATATTAATTTTGGAAAAATTGGTATATTCTAAGATTTTAAATTTTTATGCTTGTCTATGTTTGTTTGTATATATCTTCTAATTAATAGATCTTCAAATATTGGCTGGTTTTTCATAAAATATTTTTTGTTATAATCCATTTAAAGTCTGGAAAGCCAGGTTGAAGTAGTAACGTCATGCAATTCGCCGTGTTGCAACAAAGCCTGGGAAAATTATATATGGAACTCTAAGTAGCTACCTAATAGTAATGACATCTGAGCGAAAGTTGTTCAGAGTATAACAGCAAGTATTTGTATAAATCATTAGATGACAATAAATATGTCGTCGTTGTGAAATCGAAAATATTTTAGGCCATAATACCAAAGACATCGAATGGTAAATGAAAATAGTATATAAAGTGTTATAAAAACCACGCAAACGAAGTTGAGGGCGACAACCTGTATAATTTAAATTTAAAAATATGATTAAATTAATAACTATACAAGGTTGACGATTTGTGTTATTTATATTTGCTTATTAAAAAATATCTCTTACACAATATAATTGATTTACATATTTTTACAAATAAATATTGAAGTCACTTCTGTATTGTAACAAATCTTAATGTTTTTTTTTCTATAATTATTGGAGATGAAGGAAAAACAGACAATTGTCAGTTTTTAATTGACAATTTAATTAAAAGCAAACAAATAATAAAATATTTGCAATTAACAGTCTTACGTCCAACATCTGGCTTGACCTAATTTTAAAAAAGAATGAAAACAATAAACTAGATCAGAATACATATTAAAATTGTTTCAAGTTATCAAGGTTTACGTCGTATTGTTAATGCAGAATAATTTGTGTTATCCGCAGTAAATATGTATCAGTTTGTGAAACATACTAGTTTGTGCATAACCAGTGCAGAACTGCAAAGGTAACGACCCCTCGTACTTGAGACGCCGGAGGTCAGTGTCGCTGACGCCATTACGTTTTGCAATTATAACTTAGGCGAGACTGGAACGTGGTCAAGCGCGTTGCAGGGCTGAGTATGTTTTGGATCAAGTTAAAGAGAATACATCACGAATAAGTTTATTTTTCACAATTTTAGGTAATCTAAATTGGGTTAGTATAAATAAACCAATGTGGAAATCAACATAAAATACTATATTTTCTAATCCTGGCTGTGTAAAAAATATTTTAAAATATAATGAAAACCTTAGCATAAGCTTTTATTTAGATACAATATACAAAGATATTATTTTAATAAATAAAAATAAATATAGCAATACTTTTCATAGAAAAGAAATATCTTACAGAATGCAGAATAGTAAAAAACGCAGCCCTATATGCGCATAATGTAAGCACGTTACTCCAATATCAGGTCTAATGACGTAAACAGCATATTTTTCGCCATGAATTTTTCATTATTATTGCAACAGCTACCATGGTGATATACTAAATACATAAAATGTGAAAATATAACATAGGACCGTTTCTGTTGGTGCATGTTGTAGAGGAATGTACTTATTACTAAATGATTAGTTTATAATGTAATACAACTTACGTTATTTTAAAATAAATGGCATAAGATTATTATATAAAGAAACAAGAAATGTAGACAGGTCATTCTGTAAAATATAGTAATAAATTTGATTTTTGAAATATGATATGGTACTAGTAGAAATCACTGGAACCTTTGTTCTGACAACTATTAAGTTATTATTTGACCATCGACCAGTGACAGTAAATAAGGAATTTTGATACGGGACTTTTACACATTGCATTGACAATGACAATTGTTAGTAGTACGCTTTTTAGAGCATATAAGGATAGCCAGAGCTGCCTACTGCTTGCCAACTTTATTTCAAAATCTTGACATAGTGACAGAGTGAGGCAATGAACGTAATAGTATTAATATATTATTAACTGTTTAATATAAAATACAGAATTGAAGTTCTTTTTGTTGTATACTTCAGTTGCTGAAGTATACAACAAAAAAAACTATATGGGCTATAATTTAATTTGAAAGTCTAAAAGCCCGCTGTCAAAACCTAGATAGTAATAAAATGCCTAAGCAAAAGTTGATAAGCGTGACGAATAGTTTCGGTTGACATAAAAAACGAAGATCTGGATGACCTGACGTGGAACCCTAGGATGCGGAAAGGGACTAGGAAAGCAGGAAAAATATATGAAAATGTACGTTTTCTTATCTCATAATATATGACTACAAGCTGATGTCCACAACTCCGATGGCGCGGCCTTTATGGTCCTTGTCATTCTATTTTCCGTCCACGTTAAAACTTGGACCTAAAATCATACTGCTTTTACCAAATAGAGATACTGCCCGTTCATGGCATTATATACTTATGAGACATTCTTACGCGTATCTAACTATAGAACGCCCTTATTGTTATTTTTTTGTAATACTAAATATTTGATGGCGTTATAGCATTTTTCAGTTCTAATGTAATGAATGCCTTTATATGTAATGAATACTGTAATATTTTATAGCAAGTTGCAATAAAAATTTAGTGCGCTTAATTATTTTCTAAACATTTTATTACGAACAACAATATGTATTCATTAACTCCTAGGTTCACTGTTTATTTTGATTTTTACAAGAATAAATACAATGTTATTAATTGTATAATGAATATAATTTATGAATGCTATTTATATAATATTATAGAAAATGGCGCGACGTGTTCTATTTTATGGGTTGGTTAAATATAGTGCCTAAAAATTAAAATAGGTTATATGCTTTTTATAAAGTGTTCAGATTTGATTATTGTTTTTTTTCTAATAAATTCACTATTTATGAGATTGTAAAGAAAACAATGAAGTTAATAAAGTAATATATGAGTAGATAGTATCTAATAAATTCAACTGCTCATGTCGGGGAGTGTATATAGTTTATGGACTATAAGTTTTGTTTGAAATACTACTATACTACTGTTATCACACTGTGGCCAACAATGGGTAGCGTATAATTACATTATTTTACCACTGATCACTGAACACTAGACAGTGAATACTGTACAAATATACAGAAATTAAAGGAGAAACAAAAAGAAGAGACAGTTTCGTGATGTTCCACCGTCCTCCGAGCTTTCGAAGTACATCTCGGTGGAAAATAATAAAATTGAAACTCAGGAGCTCCTGCAGAATAAAATGTTTTCTGTCTTTGTCAACACGCACCAACTTGAACTTGACTCGGAAATAGTCGTTGACGAGCTTTCCGCTTTTTATTCAATTAACTGTCTCTGTCATATGGAATAAGATCTGTCTGTAACGCCATGTAATCTTTTCAATGTTATTATTTTTATTAATTTAGTAGCGACGCATTTGTAGAGGGCAACGGCGTAAATAAGCCTTCTCAGTTTCCTTCATCGTCCTAGGGCCTACAATATCTGATATGAAACACAAATTGTCTAGAACTCTAGACTTTTAATTACCGAATATCACCGTAAAGTACTTATATCGTTGAATAACATTTTCTGAAGTATTTACGTTCATATGTCTTAAGGTTTAGTTGGGCTGTTAGGGTGCACGTTAGGTGCCCCAGAAAATTTGATATTTTTTAGTCAACGAAAAATGCTTATCATGTTCTAAAGCGCTTTTTTTATAACTGTTATAGATAGGGGCTGCTAAGGTTTCACAGCAAGTAATTAAACTTACAAAATATATGATAGCCTATAAGATGCTGAGAAATAAGAGCTATATAACAAAAAAGTTTCATCAAAATCCATCCAGTAGTTTTTGCGAGTCAAAAGAATCAAATTTTAGTCACTGGCCCCCCTCTGCAGATCCCTAGAAGTTATGTTTAGAGATTAATACAGAGATATTGTGCATTTATTAATTAGTAGTTAAGTAATGTACAGAATTGACTTTTTTAGAGAGAGTTTTATTGTATGTTTAGATGAAAATAATAACGACGTAGGTAATGCTAGTGGTAGTAGGTCCCAGCGATCCCACTACTCACTTCATCAATTTCTGGTATTAATCTGACAAAATACATATAAAGTCGAATATACTTACTCGTATACGTATATATTATACTTTAAGTTACTAATGTACCTTATATGTTAAAATTAAATTTGTCCTTGTTGATGACCAGATAACCCTAACTTGGTTTGGTCAAGCAATACGTAAATAAAAATGATTTGATTCGGAAGAAAAACGAGAATTGCGACTGATGGTGATTGGCCTTGCCAGCTCAAGGAGGTTGCAAGGGGAAACGTTCCTTGACCCATATTGAGTCGAAGCATCACATGCTTTCACTTTTGTACTTAAATTTATCACTGTAGCATTCTTTAATAAAAAATGTGTAATCATTTTAAACTTTGTATGTCTGGATATTCGAGATTTATTTTAGTCACTTTAAGTAAAGGCTATATTTTATAATTTTGAATAATACTTATTATATTTTCTCAATATATATATTTTTATAATTTATAAATGTAAATAGACGCAAATTAAATACATATTCATAAATCTCGGTTGTGTGCTGAGTGAATAATCGTGACGGAAAAATAATGTTTACTTTCCTTTAAGCTCAAATCATAATACTCCCCATTACAATGTTCAATTGTGCCTCGGCGTCTTAGTGCTACTTATATTTTTTAAAGTTATTAATATAAAATTATACATATTGTTGGTTTTAAATTGAGATCATACTTCATACCATCTTCATACCTTATATGTAGGGGAAGGGGAGGTAGCCTCGGACACTTAAATGAAACGGAAATAAAAATAAAAATAAAGAATTTTACATGTCTTATTTCATATTTAATATTAAATTAGTAACTTCTTTATTTATATTAATCAAACCCTGAACTGTTATATCACATTTTTTCAAGAAAACATATTGACCACTTTTTGGCCTTGCAAACATCACAGTTATAACAAATATCCGATGAACACAGTCTTCACAGTCACAGTCTTGGCATTCCTAGCACGGCATTCAGAGTTTCATTAAATGTTTCTTCGCGTACAATGCATTCAGTCTCTTTTTCACTGAGAAAGACTTTGGATATTTTCCTTTGCTTTTAAATCCTTTTTAGTTCCGTCATGTTGTTGTTTATATTAATATATGGTGAAGATTTTATAATGTCGGTTTCTTGAACTTTCTTGGCCACATCAATCGTGAAGTAAATTTGGTAGTACATCATATTTCTCTGTCACATGTCTCGCTGAAAACTTGCATTCAATCATACTAACTGCTTTTAAATGTTTGATTTTCTTCTTATTTTCCTCTTTTACTGGTTCTTCCCTTGAATTTTGTCATAATATCTTAATATTTCTGCAATGATAATATCCACATACATACTTCACCTATGTTATTACTATAGTTGTAGAAATACTTAGCATACCTATTAGAGTAATTTCAATAATTACAAAATTGCAGTTCGGTAAATATTATTGCAAGATCCCACACTAAAAACCGTGTCCGTGGGCCCCCGACAGCATAGTGTCCGGGACTGCCCGACCGTTATGATGCAACATTTTTAAGCACAGCTCTCCAAATGTACAAGAGCTTCACGCTATATCCCGTATATAGCAGGGTAAGCAAGAAGCAAAGGACCTAGCGTTATGACGCTCCGTTCATTTTTTAACATTTCTGTTCACGACTTTACGCCAAATTGAGGTATTGCGTGCTGAGTAGCGGAACTCAACGCCGCACTTTGCTTTGTTACCAGAGCGAGGAAATGAAAATACTAAATATTATTTAATATTTTCATTTTCTGGAGTGGGAATCGTGTCTACAACCTGTCGCGTTCATAGCCACACGCTTGTGCCTCTGCGTCACGACGGGTCTCAAATTCAATAATAGCAGACAAGTGTAAAAATTTACTAATTGTACTTAGAATTGTATTGGAAAGATCTTTTTTAGGCGGAAATAAAATACGACTAATTTATTCAGCGTCCGCACCGCGATCAAACTACTGTTTCTACTCCAGAGAAGGTATCTTTACAATAACTCTTTGTCTAAGCAAGGCGTTTATTGACTTAGAAACTAAAGTGTCCGGGGCTACCCGCCGTTCCCCTACATATTATGACATGTTCTTGCGACGTTTTTTATAAGATCTGAGTTTGTATTATTTATAAGTACATTAAGAGCCCACAAATATTAACCGCTGTTATACATATATTATTAAGAAAAATCGAATAATGTAATCTACCTCCCAAGTTTAATTAATAAATATAATAATAAGATATAAAAATATGATATTTTTAAGTACATGAACTCATTGAAGTAGTAACAAATAAATTCAGAAGTGTCCATTAGACACATCAGTATTAAAATCGATTAAAATATAACTTTTTTAAAATCTTTTTTTATTTTTCTAATCATATTTTACTTACATCTTACCGACGTGCAACGTTCATACTTTGCGGTTGGTGCTGATTTGATGCATTGTGTTAGTGCTTAGATAGTTTCTTTGTTATTTATCTTTGTTATATTTTGTACGACAGTTATTGGTTAAAAAAAAACATTTAATTTAAAAAGCAATCTGTTATGGGACGTTGTTAACGGTGATGACGATGAATTTTCTTTAAACTATATTTCAGAAGGTTTCTGATGAAGCATGTATTAGGAGTCGACGATGTGTAGGTATGCAGTGATAGTGAAGTCCACCGTGAACGTGTAACACTGTTACTGAATGTTGGCAAAAATAAAACTATGTGGTAACTTATGAGAGACAAAGTAGAACATAATTAATGGCGTGATTGATAAAGACTTCCTTCCACTTAGGCAAGTCCGAAATGAGCCCATAAGGCTTACTTATTTTTATTACTATTCGTTTGTTTTTCGATGGATATGTACTGGAAATTATAGATTTAAATTTTGAGTCCGACAAATTTATACAATACTGTTGGAAACAATAACTATTGACTATTGACGTTAATATGCATACATAGATATGTGTCACGCATTTTTTTTTTGTATTTTTTTTTTAACTTTACGCTGTAACCCGCATATAGCAAGGTAGGCAGAGGGAACCAGAGAACCTAGTGTTAAGACACTCCATTCTCTTTCAACAATTCCGTTCCCCACTTTCCGCCGAATTGAGGCATTGCGTGTTGAGTGGCGGAACTCAACGCCGCGCTTTGCCTTGTTACCAAACCCAAGAAATGAAAATACTAAATTTTACATTTCCTGGAGTGGAAATCGAACCCACGACTAGAACAAATAAGATTTTAATAAAAAAAGAACACCAAATTCAAACAAAATGCACTAAAAAGTGAAATAATTTAAAAAACTTGTCAAATCTTAATTACATTTAAATGGGGCCGCATCAGCAGCACTATCATGTAAAAAAGAATCATCTAAATTGGTAGACACAGTAAAAAGCTGTGTAATAACACAAGTAAATGCAATCGAATTAAGAACCTCTTCCTTTATTTGTTTGTTTATTTGGTTATCGATTAAGCAGTACTGTGACATATGTAATCACAGTGTTACTGTACAACGTAAAATAAATGTAAAGGGTAACTACTAATGTAAATCGTATATATTATTATAATAAAGCTACAATGAAAGTAGGTTATTATATGTTGATAACAATAAAGTTGCATTAAAAAAATCTATGTAAAAATGTCATTAATTAAGTAATTTATATTACATGAATTTAAAATTATTGAATGAATTTAAATCGATAATTAATGAAGTCTTTGAATAGTTAGGTATGAAACTATCGTTTTCTACAATAATCGTAAGAAGATCGGAAGCGAGCGCGTTGCGACTGGCTGACGTCACCACGCAAAAGTGAACTAACCAGTTTTTATACCAGCCCCAATTTAACGTTTGATTCCTTATGCATAACTTGAGCGCTGTGCCCTAAGGTCGTCTGAGATTCAAGGACATATATTAATAGGATACTTTTCTAATTTTATTTTTACAACGATGTAAAATAATATAAAATCTTGCCATATTATATTAAGTATATATGGGTTTTTATTTTATGAAACTTCAAGAGTTTTAATGCTTGAAATTATAAAGATCACTTTACAATTTAGTTGCTGTTAATGATAATTATGTTTTTATAAAAGTTATTTCAAAACTGATTTTATTAATTCCAATATTTTTTAAGCTATTCTATTTTGTAAAAATTGGTCATTTACTAACTGCCTAAAGTTTGGAAATGAAAAGTTGTCAGCTTCGTTTTTTCCGCATATCAGGGTAGGTATAGATAACCTCCGTTCTCCGCTTTCCGCCGGAATTTGAGACATTCCGGGTGGAGTGGAACTCATCGCCGTGCTTTGTGTTACCAGAGCTGGGAAATGAAAATCATTTTAATCATGACCCCGAGAGGAAATCGAACCCACAACCACGCTTGCAGTCATGTACTGTTCCGCTACGTCATGATGACTTTAAGAATTTTAATTAAAGAAATAATAATATGAAGCATATTTAGAGAAAACGTTACTACATCTTTACTGAAGTACAATTTCTATTACTTTTAAACGACATTGGTAACATAGGATCAAATTCATACCTATGTTTGTGTTACATTAAATAAATAATTAAAATATAGTGTTGGTAACCCTAACATCCATTTAATCTCAAAACAGATTTTATGAGCCTTAGACCTTGGGTAATATTTAAAATGTTGAGCATAAATGCACAGCATATTCTATTGACTTATTATTCTTTTACGATACGTACTTATGTGAACTGCAAAAGCTTTATAGATTTAAAAGAGATTAAAATAAAATAATCTTAAAGGAGATAAAAGTCAGTAAAGACATATAGATAGAAGACGTTTTGTTTAAAATATAAAGTAGACTTGATTTTTTACATATAAATCTTTTAACAATTAATTTACTCATGGTATACATATAATGGATTCAATACCTCTTAGGTCACCTGGGATGAGTGAATGAACATAGCGTGTTAACTTTAAATCAAAGTGTGATCGCTTGCGCCACCTAACACTGTTTCTAAGAACAAAAGATAAATGAAAACTGAAATAATTTATTACTATATATTTACGATTCTAAACGTCGACTGTATTTGATATTATAATTGAAGTATATAATTTTGCGTCTATATTTTAACGAAATTTTTAAATTGACATAGCTGCATGAAGACGGCTATTCTTCAAAGTCGTTTGACTTTTGAGAATATTCGAAAAATACCTATTACTCATAGGTCATTGGTGCCTACGTTAAACACGAATTTGTTGCTGACTGACAATTTAATCATTAACAAAATTTAATATATTTCAATGACCTACAATGCCTTAAGCTTAATATACCTACTTTAGGACATATTACTTATAGACCTTTAAATATTATTATGAATTTAATCCCAAAAACATTGAAGATGCTAGTAAAATGTATTCCACATTATTAATAAGTGAAATAAAAACTTTGTACCCATTCTTAGGAAAATTACGCGGGCGGAGTGGTATGAAATTTGGCATACTTAATTTTTTTACGGAAAAGAAGTGCAGAAAGCTAATATTTTTTGTAATGTTTTCATTAGAAATATATAAAATTAGTAAAATAAATTTTACACACACACATGGGTTTGACGTAAACTTTTGTATATAACGACATACACATTGCTAAAGTAATTCGCTGTTCCCTAATGTTTATTTCTAAATATTTTAATATTTTAATATTTTTTTATATGAAGGCTGATAAAAACCCATTAAAATATTCCACATTCGGTACATTCTATTAGTAGTGTCAATAACGTGTGAATAATATACAGACATGCCGCACATTTGTACAAAAACCGGTAATGTAGATACAGGACGGTCGTAGTGTTCATCGTGACTCGCGGAGGAGTTACATTTTGAGAATACAAGTTCTCATTGATGAAATAGACATAGATCTTTGTACTTTTTTATAACAAAATTATAAAAAAGTACAAAGATGTTGATGTGTGCTAATTCAAATTTGATTTGGACGACAAACTCACAAACGCGCTTAGCAAATAGTAAATTTATTTATCCTGGTTTGTTATATTACCTAGAAAATTATTGTTGACCTATATATATTTATAAAACTGAGTGACTGACAGACATAGTTCAGGCAAAACTCCTGGCGTAAGAAAGTTGAAATTTGACATGTAGGGTTCTTGAGAGGTCCAGGGCAGCACTAAGATGAAATTAATCCGAAAACGGGAATAAACGGGATTTTCCATGCAAACGAAGTCGCAGATATAGCTAGTACACACTAAAACAGAAATAAAGATCTCATAATCAAAATTCACCACTGTCCCATATAAATTTAGCGATAGATTTAAGTATATAAATTTTATAGAATTTAATTTGAATTAGTGACGTGTGATTATATTTTACACGCATAAATTAATTAAAGACCACACAGTGAGGTAGAGCCACCTTCAAATAACATTATTTAGATCACTAGTCGACTGTAATCCCACTCGCTACAAAAATGTTCGATATTAGAATCGATTATGCATGTGACTGGTTCTGTATATTTTAATAAATTTTAATGAATACTAATTATAAGTTTTAAATAAAACGTAAGCATGGAGAATATACCATATTTGCTTGCCTATAATACTTTTTTTTTTTTAGCTTCACGCTGTATCCCGCATATAGCAGGGTAGGCAGAAGGAACCTGAGACCTAGTGTTAAGACAGTCCGTTATATATAATTGCGTTGTTTACGTTGCCTATAATATATAATTTGTTATTTTGATTTTATATACAGCACAACAAAAAGTCTGTCTAGGATGTTTGTGGCGGTAATTATGATTAGGCATTAGTATTCTATGACAATCTTTTACGATATTTACTATATTTTGTAAGGTGAATACTTTACATATACATACATAGTTATTACCGTAATTTCAATAAAATTCTAAATAAAAATCCCTGTAATATATTGGCAGCAATACTAATCAATTCAATCACTCAATCAGAAAGACTAAGCAGAATTCAGTTGAGACTAAAACTTTTAACTATGCTTCTGCAAAGACAAGCCAAAAGACAATTTATTTTTAATAGGTACTAATTTCATTTTCGTGGTACGGTTTGAAAGGTTTTTTAAAGATCCCTAAAGTTACAAGTAAGTCATGTCTGCAGACCACACAATATTTTGTAATATTATTTGTGTAGATATAATATATTGTTAGCTTTTTAAATTAATAATTAATTATACGAATATATTTTCAAAATTTAGTTATAATTAAATTGTATACTCATTATGTACTTCGCCCAAGATCGTCACTGTGGGATATCCTTGAGTGTGAAACTGTGCTTACTTAGTTATGAGTAGGGGATTTATATGTGATACGAGATATAGTTTTATATTGTTGATATCACATATACACGTGAAGCAAAAACTTTTGATCCCTTTTTACGAAATTACGCGGACGGAGGAGCATGAAATTCGGTACATTTATATTTCATATAGAGAAGGAGCGCAGAATTCCAATATTTCTTTTAAATAATGCATAAAAAGTATATTAAATTAATAAAATAAATGTTACACACATGCTACCATGCGTTTGACTTACATTTTTGTATAAAATGACACATACATTGCTAAAGACAACGCGTTGTTAACGCGTCAACGGGGACATTAGAATATTTAAATACGTGTTTCTTTTTATCTCTTTTCTTTTTATCTTTTATGTATACTAAGTGTACACATAACTGACATAAAAGATAATATGCAATTTGCTGCGTTTTCGATTGCATTTATCATGGCACAATCTATGTATGTAAAATGGATCACAGAAATGTCTGTACAGGCATTATTTCCAAACGACTGCACCAAATTAGATAATTCTTCTCATTTTATGCTTCTTATTGTCAAGACCAAATTTGTATATATAAAGATACGTGTTTAAAATATTATATAAAACATTTTTTGTGATTTTTGATTTCAGGAGTTAATCACTTTTGAAGTCGATTAGACTTCAAAAAGATCTCATTTAAATTAAGTTAAGATCTAACGAGTAGTTTTTGAGTTATTAGTAACAATGGTACTTTTTAGAACATTTTATTTTAAGTCGGTTATCTTTTTTTGATAAAACCTTAATCATAATAAATCAAATATGTCACTAAATAAAATTATTGATATACTTAATGGTAAAAGATAATGGTACCGTTTTCTTAATCAGCATGTGAAATTATAATATGGCGGTATGAAGTTCGTGTTTAGTGCAGTAAAAAAAATTAAATCTCAACATTATGAATATCCTATTCTATATTTTAAGTTATTTAAAAAATGAATTAGTTATTAAGTATAACTAAGGTCATAATAAATTTCTTGCTGATAAAACTTTAAATTGGTAATTACGGCAATCCTGTTTTTAAACACGATATTGCATGGCGGCTTGCACCAATGCAGTGATTATTGCCTAGGGGAAGTTGTTTCACGTTAACGTAGGCTATGATTAATTAACTCTCAGATTAGGTATGGAGTACATTGTTATTTTTTTATATATATTTTTAAATATAATTTTACAAAATTAATTAGGTTATATTTTTAATAGAAGAATATTTTTAAAAGAAGGTTTTTATTATAAATAATGCACAGCCTTCTTGAAATTATTACTTAGCAGTTATTAATATTTATTATCTATATCCGATTGCCAAAGAGCGCTACACAGAGTAGAAGAGGTTTCTCAGCAGTACGTCTCGCTCTCGGAGACACTTCCAAATTTCCTTTTAGGATCATTAAGTTGCATAGCAGCTTGGATATGGTTAACTAGCTGGTGATAATGTTAATACCTGATTAATGAGAGATCCTTATATAACAATCTTCTATAACAACTAGACATGTTTATATGATAAGTTTCGATTAGGATCCTTGACAGTTTTTTGTTGGTATTTGGCGTTCTAATTTTGCAGCCTTCTGTTTCTAATTGCTTGTAGATAGTCTTCCGGGAGTTAGTGCATTCTATAGTTATCAATTGGTCCTTGGTCTCCTTTCTCACTTTGTTGTATTTTTCACTACTTTCATTTTCTGAATTGCATTTTGCACTTCGACTGTTCCTATCTTTTTACAACCAACCGACGCAAATGTATATGTACATACATTTGCGTCTAGAATTAATCAATCTGTACTTTGCAGGGTTTGATTTTACCTTTCTTAGTTTGTCGTATTTGAAATGAACACAAAATTAAAATTTGGATTACAACGTTACGTTGCCTTCTTTGACACGGAAAGAAAAGCTCTAATAAGTACATTATTTCATATTTGTTATTTTTCCATATCCAAATCTCATTTTGGGTTGAAATTCGACAAATTGCCGCCTTTGTTTTTATACGACTCAATGAGTGATTAATATTTATTTACATAGTTTTCACCTCCTAGTTCATTTTTTTCTTTTGTCATAGAGTAATTTGAATAGGTCAGAATTCTTTTTTCGCTACCCTGCTAATAAAATCAGATTAATACTATGAAAATATTCTATTTTTATATCATTGGATAGGGGTGCATACGTGTGCAAATTCTTAACAAAATCGGACGGCAAGAAGTGGTAGTCCGAAGTGGCGTTACATTTTAAAAATGAGGTTAAATTATGTATTTAATACATTTTAAGGAACACTTCGGCTTGTGAAAACATTAATAGATATTATCTAATAGGCATAAAAAAGGAAAATTAATATTTAATAATATTCTCATTGATCTAGGGCAAAAAAAAACATAAGGTGTGTGTCAAACGAATGGTAGTGTGTGTAACATATATTTTAGTAATTTAATATGCACTATTGTTAAAAGTATAGGCCTTTAGCACTCCACCTCTATATAAACTTAAGCTAAGCCTAACTTCATACTTCTCCATGTGCATAATTTTCGTCAAAATATTTTTCGTGTTTTTCGGTGTGTTTCTCAATATAGCTGAGTTTTACACTAAACGCTTTCTTTTAATATTTAGATCATGTTACACTCTTATAAAATTAAATATATAGGTATCAATATACTTTATAAAAAAAAAGTTTTTATTAGTGCTTTGATAAATGTACACCCTGCCTTAGCTCTTATTATAGTCTGTATAATGTATAGTTATTGAGGCACATTGAGTATTTCGCAGCTTACTCGTACCAACCACAGCCTAATCCCTGAAAATTTACGTGTTCACATGAAAAATAGACTTTCAATGTATTTCAAAAATCCGTTCTTCACATTTAACATGAAATAGGTCAATAAGATCACATGTTATTTGTATAGAATTTATTTTTAACTAAACATTGTCCTCTCAGTGATCATAAATATTAAATGAAATAATGTTTTGAATTTGTACCTAAATAACTTTAACTATTTCTATATCTACTTAAAAAGCTATAAGCAGCCGTTTTATCAAATAAAATATTTTTTCAGAAACGCTGCAGAAATGACTGACGTTAAATTTTTAAAAAGATTATTTTTTTCTTTTTATTTTTAGGTTTTATATAATAAAAACTTTAATATATGAAATTGTATAAATTTGATTTTGAGAGAATAAATAATCTTTTATGTTTACGATTCATTCAATTTGATTAATGTCTTTACTTTGTTTAAGCCCTAGAACAAACGACAGCTTTTCCTCTTTTTTTCAAAATGTAATATATTTATTCAAGTTTGACGTTAATGAGCTTACTCAGTAGGTACTGTTTGAAATAACATGTTGTGACACCAAACGTAAAAATAGGCTTAGTTTCGATTAAAATTATAATCATTTAAACATTTTGATTTTAATTTTAATAGATATTAAAATTGTCATATATTTTACATTTTTTTGGAAGACCACCCTTAAACAGCGATAGTAATAATAGTTAAACAATAGATAAAGAAGATAGGTGTCCTAAATGAATAAGTGTGAAAGAGATGTAAGACGGTTCCTAGCATATTGGGTGGTCGAAAATGTCAGTTTTTTCATTTGCGATTTATAGTTACAAATCAGGTTGGAACAATTATTTTTACGTTCACGATATATCTGAATATTGTCAGAATAAATTTATATTAACAGGTATCACGTTTTCGAATATTATTAATAATAACAAATTTATAATAGATATTCATTGAAATAAAATGAATACGTCTAGAGAATAACAATATCAACATATTTCTGTTATTATATTTCTTAAATAATATATTTCTTAATGAAAATAAAATAAGATGTTAATATTTATGATACTTACACATAGGTAATCACATTAAGAAAATCAAATGAACTCAATTCTGTAATTTATTTTGTCAAATGTTGAAATTTAATATTTACTATTTTAAGAATTATAGGGTCTTTAACAATTTCCATTTTGGAAACCTACGTATATTAAATAGTTTTTAAACTGTCAGTTTAAGTAGGCACTATACTAAATGGAGGAGGCGGAACACCTTTAACAAGAATAGTTTGCGTGCACGACATTAGAACACGTACATAATTCAATATAAAAAAGTAGGACTTGTATGTGAATCATGTCTTTTAATTATTTCTATACTGTACGAAAATTAAACATCTTATTTCAATTTACAATTAATGAATAAGGAAAGTCAAAAATTGAAAAGATAGAGAAACGAATATAAACTTTCCTTCCTTGAGGAGCCACTAAAGTATTTATTGAATTGTTATTTCCTGTGACTTAAGTAATTAGTGAAGTAACTAAGTAAGACAGTTAATTCGAAAATATAGCGTGTCAATTATGATCGCGGCCTAAGCAAAGATTATTATATGACATTCGCGCGTAGTCGCTACGCAGACATCGCGCAGACAGAGCGTTTTCACGGCTTCGTGGTTACCGGTAATTTGTTCTTTGTTTACATCGTCACGTGTGTGATACTTGTCGTGTATGTAGCTTATTCAATAATGAATTAGTGTAGCTTTAGCGCGTACACTTTAAAACTTTTCACGTATTCGCACTTTTACTAATTTTATTTGTATAGCTTTATTTATTTATTATTTGACAGAAAATAGAATAGCTCGTTTTAGCAATAAATGTAGAAATAAAGACAAATTCCAACACATTGAAGCAAGCGCTTTTATTTGCACCATTTGATATCGATTTTCACTCACGCCTTTACTTCATATGACGCTCACATACGAGCATTTAACAAACAATACTAGGTATTGTTATTAAGCTTGAAATTCATAAATAACGACACACGACTATGTCCATATCTGCATTAATAGATGAAAAGAATGTATATGGTAAACATGGGATTTATTGGTGTACCTATAAAATTTTATAACGAAATAATTGTACAAATAACTCATTTGCGTGATACACGAAATGATCACAAGTTGATAACATCACATAGTCTTTATACGCTGAAAACTAGCATTTGTAATTATTGTTTTAAGAAATAATTATATTTTTCACCTATCGTTCGAGATAATAAGAGTTTAAAAACAAAATTAGTAATAAAAAAAAAATAGTATTGCCAAAATTAATGAACTTACTTGAGCAGGTTTGTATATTTATTTACTTAACATAATAACATATGTTGTAGTTTCATAATTTTCGTACTAAATATATCATTAATTTGGAATTAAATAATATTTTTTCTTAGACTTTGTTTGTTATATGGAATGAATACTAATACTCATCAAATGAGTTAGCTACACAATGAACTAATTACTTCTAAAAGGTACTTTTACACATTAGCGACTTAATTTGCAAGTGATACTTTTTACCTAGAAAATGATTTTTTAAATGGTGCCAAGGTAAAAATTCGTATAGAGCGGTGCCTTTAATATTCACAAAGACAACCGACAAAGGAACCGAAATACGGCTTATTGTTAACATTATTGCTTACAAGTCTTTAGTGTTACGCTGGCAGTATGCCTTGCAAAATTATAAAAAAAGTCTAAAGCTTTAAATGTTACTGTAAAACATTTGTTTTTGAAGTGAAATGGCAAAATACAAGGTGCAAATTAATATACTTCTTAACATAAGTTAGGCAAAATAAGCAGTCGGTTATTCATCTGAGTTTAAGCTTCTCCTAAATGTTTCCGCAGGAATATGACAGAAATTAACTGTTTTTCAAGCAATATAAGCTAAAAGCAATGTCATTTGTAAGTGCAAGACAAAACACTTCTAAAATTTACGTTTTTTGAATTTTTGATGCAAGACAGACAAAATATATTTAATAAAGAAAATAGACTATCGAAACCTCCACATGGAATGTGTAATTAAATTTTATTTAAAATATAATTATTATTATAGAAGCATCACTGTCTTTATTTAGGCTTTATAATTGCGTAAAATAGGCTTCTTCCTTCACAGTTGAAAGCAGCTAGAAATCTATTATTTTAACTTTCATGAGTACAATTTACATAAGGTTATTATTTAACAGTACAATTGATCACAAATTAATTTACTCTAAAACGACTTTAAATATACTATGTAATATTTTTTTTATTACATTAATATATGATTTCATATTATGTTAGTCGTTATAATTCACGTAGCTAGGAAAGAATAGTATAAATTAAAAATGCATTATATTCGGATGCACATGTGCCAAAAGCTTCATTCAATCATCTATCGTATTCAATGTGCTTTGTGTAAGAATGTCTCGCTGACAATTTAAGAGCGGGACAGAAAAATTTTAAAAGAGATAGCAGAAATAGTTCCCACAACGATTACGTTCTCTAAGGAGTCAATAGTGATGTTAGCATTTTTATATCGATATTTGGGCATAAATGTGCACAGCACAGAATTGACAGGATTTTCACTGAATTGAACTTAACTTTATGTGAATAGTAACAAATTAAGAAAATTAAAATGATAAAATATCTTTTAAAGATTTAATCACATTGACTATCTTATTATTGTTATCTAAATATACGTGACAGCTTATTTATTTTAAAATATCACTTGTCCCGTGTTTTGTGAAATAATATACCTAATAGACAATATTCGGTAAGTAGCCCTGTAAATAAAAATATTAACCATTTTATCGATAAGTGTATGAGCTTAGCAACACTACAAAGAATACACCTTGATAGCAGCACTAAGGGAAATAGTTTTTTTAATCACATCAGTCTTCACAATATATCATCCCATTATTTACTCACTGCTACATATTCGCGCACATGGCTTTGGTTTTGTTCGTTTCTCGATAGATTTTAAGGCAAAGGGGTTTCGAGACGAATTTCTATAGAACTAACAATGTTTAACTGACAAGTTAAATTAGGACGGATACGAAGAGCGAAACGTTTCTCATGGATAGTAGAATTGTAGATGAAATAAAATATATTCATATACACTTAAATACATACGTTTGTTCTAATGTTGGACGTCTAAAATAATTACTTCGTGCTAGAGATTAATTTGTCTTGACAGGGTAAAAAAATGCATAAATCAGTCACCGTTTAAATTTTGTAATACAATACAGCATATCGGCAATAGGCGTGGTCGAAGATACGATTTTATTTCTTTGAGGAACACAGGGGGTCAGTCTATTGTCATGGAAATGGTGAAAGGACTAAAGAATTAGGATGCGGTAGAGTAATCAATGCGGAATGGCCGAGGTGACCCCTTTTGTAATATTTGACCCACAGACAGGTTGTATTATAGTATAGCAGTTGTGTTGTGACACTGTTGTATAGGCAAGCAAAAGTACCCGTTTAACTTTAACAGGTCAAGGATATCACGTTTCAAGCTTTACAGGTACATCTTAAAGAATAAAAGAGGGAAATTTATTGAAATATATTTAATAATTATACAACAAAATTTAAAAACGGGTAATACTTTCAATATACGAATGTGAACAGAGTGCCATAATGTTATTACAGCCGATACCTACTTTTGGTTATTGAGGCTAGACATGACATTCTCTTCATGCAAACAATACAGAAACTATATGTTTAATCTGATGACACAAAAAGTGAATTAAAATACATTTAACATATATTAAAGCTTCTTACAATTTTAATGTAAATTAAATAAATTTTAAAACTTTATACAAGTTTTAAAATTCTTCTTTTGTCAACTTGTTCACTTGTAACTTATCATTTAAAAGAAAGTTAAGTCTTTTCTAATTTATTTCAACTTCTTAGTATGAACCGTTTAGCTCTATTGTCTACCAACCAAGCAAAACAAGAACTCTTACAACATTTTAGAAAAATAAAATTCGAAAACATAATCTTAAATAACTATATTGTTTGTGGTACAGAAAAGTTATTCTGAGTAAAAAAATGCATTTTAAGCACTCTTTCTAAGCACGTGTTATCATAAACCGATAATAACCGATATGCAATAAACATCACGTCGAACAAAATTCAACAGAATTTGTAGGAGCTGTGCAACGTGCATTTGGCGCCTACTAAGATACATAGCTTTTTTCAAACATTATAAAGCTTGAATTCCTTTACAAATATCGTGCAAGCAATATTCACCTTTCTGCTTTTTGTAAAACGAATTATAGTGGCATATATTAGCGTTTCTGAGGATAAAATCTAAGTTAATCGCTTTCAGTTTACATCTTTGGTATTTTAAGCTTTGCGAAGTGGGTTTAAGGCTTGAAATTGCTAAAACGATATTTGATGTCCTGTTTCTAGGATAATAATAATATGTTTTTTTTTATTATTATCCAAGATGTCCGTGTGCGATGGATGCACCAAGCAGTGCGTCTGTGTGCTTGTCTAGTCGTGTAGCAGCTGTGCCTATTATTTCAACATTGTGTGTGTTGTGTGTAGTCAGAAGAAAGAGATTTGAGTTTGAAACGATATATATTTGATCATTTTAGTATTTCTAGATTTTAGTTATATATATGTTAATTAGTTAAATGTTTTTAAAAAATAATTTTAAAAAGGCAAAGAAATCAAGAAAGAAGTTTTGAAAACGCTCAGATTAGATTGAATTAACCTAAATTAGCTCAGTTTGTCGTATAATTTACATGATTGCGTGTCAAGTTGAAATTTAAGCTTGATAAAAATATAGTTCATGGTGGCTTAAAAGATACAGCAAAATGTGTTTTATTCTTTTGTAGTAATTATGCAAAGTAAGCCGATAAAGCGATACCACAAGTCACGATTAAGTCATGTTCATAAAAAATAATGTTATACTTACTACTGCTTTTATTTTTTTGTCTTTTTTATTTGGTCCACTGTGAACTCTCTATAAATATAATTATATAAATATAGTGATAAAGTTATAGAGTCGTCTATATTATATTAGTCTTGAATTTCAAAACTATATAATCCAAGTATAATAGCATAAATATTTTTTGCATCGTTGGTGAGGCCATTCCCAAGAACATGTGGACCGCTACGTTGCTAGATCAAATACACCATCCTGCCGCCATTGTAGCTTTATCAATACTTTCCAAAAAAATCTTTGCATATTTCTTTCTCTTTCTAACTTTAGTGTAGTTATGTATTGTGGAAATAAAGATAGCAAGAGCTATGTACAACTGAACGTCCAGTATAATTACTTTCAAAATGAATAGAAGTTAAACAATGTATTTTGAAAAAAAAAATCGGTTTTGTTCTGTTTCTATATTGTGCTTGTTTGTGAAAAGATTGTTCTAGTTACATAATTTATATATACATCTGTACTAAATCTATGACTTGTACTAAATTAAAACCAATTATAAATATAAAAGCATTTGTAGTACAGTTCATTTTGTATGTATAGGTAGGTATAGGTAGTTCATGAGTATTTGCTATTATATTTAAATAAAAATCAACTACATGTGTAAATTCTAAAATTCCATATGCGAGAAGAAAAAACATAAGGGGATTTGTAATCAGAAAACTTAAATAATAATAAAAAAAATAATTATATTTTTGTAATTTTTTTCATAATTTATATTCTATGTAGATATGTGTAGGTAAGCGGTATTTTTACATATAAAATATTAAGAAGAATATTAATAAAAATACTAGCTGGTAGGCGCAACTGCGTTCGCCTGAACTTTGACGACCCATAGTCAAAAAAATGTAACCAAAATCGTTACCTTCATCACGAGAAGGTACCTACCAGCATTATACAATAAGAAAAATGCTTATTACAGTAAAAATACTAAGATTCTGGTACTTAAAAAGGTGAAGGAAGAACGGAATGCAAGATTGGGTTAGATAGAAAGATATCAGAACAAGTAAATCATATGTTATATCTGGAAAATATGTTTAGTCAATATGGAAGATATCATAAGGACATCGAAAAGCGTATTGCTGCTGGTAACAGAATTAGTGGTGCTCTGTCTGCATTGATGGTACTGCGGAACGTCAGTATAGCTCCAAATAATACAAACGTTGGTAAGTCAGAAGAAGAATGAAAGAAAGATGTAACGCCTGTCGTGGCGCAAAGGCACAAGCGTGCGACTGTAAACGTGACAGGTTGTGGGTTCGATTCTCACTCCAGGAAATGGAATTTTTCATTTTCTGGGTTTGGTAACAAGGCAAAGCGCGGCGTTAAGTTCCGCCACTCAGCACGCAATGCCCCAATTCGGCGGAAAGTGGGGAACGGAGTGTCTTAATACTAGGTTTCCTCTGCCTACCCTGCTATATGCGGGATACAGCGTGAAGCTATGCATGTAATATCGCTGCTCCGGAACAACAATGACGTAACTACAAAATTTTGTGAAATGAACTTAAGTGCATAGAGAAAATGAAATGAAATTTGTGATATCCTCTAATTCCTTGTAATATATACCCACATGTATTACATGCCTGGGGTTCAATGCCAGTTCCTGAATCCAGAGTTATTGGCATTCAAGAATTATTGAATTTTAAAGGTAATAATAGATTTTAGTTTATTGCGCCTTCTGAACAATTTCAAAATATGCAGTTACGTCCTTGTAGTTCAGGAGCAGCGATATATAATATAATAAGCGAGAATTTTATAAGTAAGTATGACTGTGAACAAAGAGAAGAACGTATGCAGCGACCCTAGCGTTTGACCGTAGCGTTTGCGTGCTTCGGTCTTTCTGACTCGTAAAGAATAAAGCCTAAAACTACATATATGTATGTACCTTTTTTCAATCTCTTCATTTAACACCTGCGAGACGTTGGAGCTGGTTCCCTTGGTTTATCTTAAATTGATACTTGTACCTAATTATGTTCTGCAGTGTTGAATTAGTTGGTGAATATATTTATAGTAGCTCTTAGTTGTCATACGTTAGCAAAACGTGACAGAAGAAAAATGTAAAAAATAAACATAAATGATGAATGATTTACATTCATGGGTTGCGTGGTATTATTGCTGTTGATATGTGAGTGTTAGGATAATTAAGATTTCAACAAAAAAAGTAACTTCAAATAAAAACAGTAAAAATAAAATAATTGCAAGTTTTTTAAAAACTACTCGTCAGATCTTAAATAAATTTAAATGGTACCAAAAGCACTAGCCATCATATAAAAAAAATCTTAAAAATAAGTTCACCTGCTATAACACATAAGAAAGAAACAGTCGAATTGAGAACCTACCCCTGTTTAGAAGTCAGTTTAAAATTAATAAAATATGATTTAGTAATTTTGGATGGAGATATATTAAATAAGACAACACTAAGTGATAAGACAGATAGTGGTAAGGCTGATATTGGAAAAAGTAATGTCAATGATTTTAGTTAACGAACATGATATATGGATGATATAAGGCTTAATTACTAAACATAATTATTTAGCCTTAGTATATATAAAGTATCGAAAGAGGTAAGCCGTAAATAAATACGTTACGCCTTCAATTCTCACAACTAACTTTTTCCACCATTATATGAAAAATATTGTATAAAATAACTAATTAACTGTAGCATTTGGACGATCAATATATTATAGTACAATAATTTATCGTGTACTTTAATAATAATATTTTCTTAAAGATATTAGTATATATAAGCTTTTAAAATAATTTTAAATAAAAATATATAGATTATTTATAAATTCCGTTTTTCATGAAGTTCTTTTTTAGCCAGTATTTTATATTATTCTTGCAAATAAACCTTAAGTCTTCCAATTTATTAGCATTTATCGCAATAGCAGTCGTAAAAGGATTATAGTTTATAGAGCTCAAACAATTTTATGTCGCTTCAACAATTTTAGTTTCGTGTAAGTTTATAACTACTACGTATCACGATATCTATTAATTGATAGTGTATAAAATAAATTCAATATTTAAGTACCAATAGTAATTACGATTTCTAATTTAATTCATTGTGAAGATTGACATATTTATTTTACTTCTTTCAGAATTTTAACTAATCATGAAATGTATAAAGTTAAATTTACAAGAAAGATCGAAAATTAAAAGCAACAAACCAAATCCCGAGAAACCTAGACGATTTTGTCAAAAACGGATGGTTAATCCAGAACATGAAGAAGACCCACGTTGGACAGAGGCTATCAACAGGTTAAAATTTTTGATATATTTTTAATTTGGTCGATGATCCCATAGAAATATACTACTTCATCAAGGTCAACATTGAAATAAACTTAGCTCATTTAATTAAACACAATTTCTGTAGTTTATATGAATATTTGTATTATTTTGCAGATTTCATTGTAATGATTTTCAAAATTATGATCGAAACCAAACAAGTGGTAGTGGAACTGAACAATGTTATGAAAATTTAGTCCTTTCTGTTCAAAACTTACAATTCCAAGGCAATGTGGAACAGAATAGAAAACTACGATCTAGTTTTAAATATAAAACTTCGGATAGCCAAAAACATAGAATGTTCGTGAAGCAAATTGTAGACTTTAAACAAAGTCATGCGGCGCGCTCGTCGGAACTTAGTGATTATGTTGATGACTACACACAGTATATTTCAGCTAATGATCAATCAAGACCATCTTCAGGGAAGTCTAGTATTGTTTTATTTTGTCTGAATAATAAGTGTACAGAAAACAAATGTGTTCAGGTCGATCTAAGGAGCCATGATTTAAGGAAGAAAGCAAAGATAGAAAAAAGTAAAAGAAATCAAAAGAAAAATTCTAAATCTAGTCATGTATTTCAAAATATTCAGGATAACGTTGACACAGAAGAGGCGAAAATTACATTTCATAAAAGTGGTAAAAGAAAAAGCCTAACTATTTCAAGAGCTGAAAGTCCTGCTACTGTTCAAGTGATCAGAGTGGACGTTGTCTGTAATTATAGTTGTACGTCTTCATTATCAGATTATGAGAAAAATGAAAAACAATCCTGTCACAATATCACATTTCAAGATAATAAAACAAATCAAATAAATACATTTCAAAAGGCTCGATTAATTAAAAAATACAGGCTTACAAATACAGTTAAAACGTTAGATGAGAAAGTGTCTGGCAGCAAGGTTACTTTGATGTGTAAGACATTTAAGTTAAGTGATCGTCGAAAGATGCTATTAGATGAAAAGAAAAAACTTCAATAGTGATTATCAGTATCATGGTCATGTTAATTTGTTCATACATATGTGAATGTACTCGTATATTATTATAAAATAAATTATACGTAGTTTATTAAAATTATTTAAATGTTTTTGTTCTTTTTATACATTGGACTTTGAATATTTTTCTCATACATTGGACATAAAAAAAAACATATTTACTAATTATTCATATTTCTATGTAACAATTTAAATATATGTATTTATAAAGTGATAAATAGGTGCACAAATGTAACACTTTAAAGGTTTCGGTTTAAAGATTTTTTATTTCGCAAGCAGGATATTATTTACTTTATTGAATATAATCTTGGACTATTTTGCTAGAAATTGCAATTTGTGATCATCATGTTTTTATCCGACTTCCACAACGGCCCCTAATAATCGGAAAACTTCTCATTCTTCCCTTAACATTTACTAACATTATATATATTTTTTAGTGATTATGCCAGATGGTATTTGATTCTCTTGGTCTAGAAATAAGTAGTAATGTAATTAATTTAATATTTTAATGTAGCATCACTTCGTGCTTGTAATTAGATAAAGGCGTAACGTGTCGAGTACATAAGCAGTGCCGAGACCGGCAGAAACGGCAATGATTAACGATCGGAACGGAAACGTTTCTGAATATTAATTTGTAGTGGAGGTCACCAGAGCCCTGGCAAATGTGACACGGCCGCAACGAAAGGATTGGTACGCCATGGACCACCCCACCCGATAGGGTGTGTGTGCCGAATTTATAGGTGTGAGAGATGAAACTTCAGGGTAGCTAAAGGGTGAGGTGGACTTCGGACCCCCCTCACTTAGGGGGCTGTAAACCCCCCAATTTGCCCTAGTCCGGCACCCCCGCCCGAGGCTCCCCGTCCGTTCCTGTCCAAGCGATAAGAGGGAAGAGGGGTGAGCGTCAAATGGACGTTTTACGCATAATTTAGAACAGTAAATGGATTCGAACACAGCATACCTACTATGGAAACATTCATATCTGATTTTTACAAAATTGTATAAGGATTTAAAGTAAATTTAAGTATAAGTAATTTAAGTATTCTTCCGTGTCAAGTCATTGTATTAAAATATTTTCAATGAAAAATTATCAATATTACGGCTCTATAAAATGTTGGATAATTTTTTTAATAAAAGCTAAATAAATTCATCATTTCATTTTGTTATTAATAAATCAAATTAAATAATTAACGCAAATAAATCTGAAGCACCGTAGTTATGAATGTGTATTTTTTAAATAATTTGGCTGTAAAGGCCAAGCAACATAGTACGTCTCATTCATATAACTTGACACAAAATAACATTACATTACGTTTTAAGTTTCCGTACCAGGCGTGAATAGGTTGATAAGCCGATGTCCTTATACAGTTCCTTATTTATAGATTAAGGATTGCTTTATTTTAGGGGTAATAAATGACAAAATAAAAAAAAATCAAACACATTAGGGTAATAAACTTTTTAAGCAAAACAAGTAGAATTTGCAAATAAAATGTAGATTTTATTTATCATGATAAGTTTACATTTTCGATTTATCATCCAACTTGTTAGTGTTGTTAATATTAAAGTGGTCATTATTCATCCCTTACATCTTAAGAGCATTTTTCAGTTATATATAAATTGTCAATTCTATAGTATTTATGTGAAACACTAAAGAAAACTAAAAAGTGAATTTTGTCGTCTTCCGATTTTTCCGTACTTTGAAGGATGAGTAGTCCTAACACGTAATTCCGTTCTTCTCTACTCATTGACCTTTTCATTGATGATAAAATAAAAGTTACAACGTGTCGTATATATTATAAATACTTATAAATATTTGTTCTGGCAACTATTTTGTATCACTATTCGATAATCTAACACACCCATGTAACATACGAACAAAAATAGATATATGATGTGTGATAAAGCTTATGAATGAAAATTACATAAACATCTTTAAAACAACATTTATATACCTTACTAGGTATATATACATATAATTTTTAATGGGAATTTTATGGGAGCTTTATACTGAAAAATGATTATTAATAGAATTGAAATTTATTTGAAATACAAATAAAAGTTAGAATTATGTAGTATGATAAATAACTATTACAGAGAAAAATAAACAAGGAATATTGTTATTTTCTTTTATAACGACCCGGTAATTTGTTTGTTCACAACAATATTAATAATTATTTTGTTTTGGCAATTATTCAAGTTTGAATATTCAGTGATGATATCAGTGTATTTGATGGTACACGCGATGATAAGGGATCGATTATCACATAAACACAAAAAATAAATATTATCATTCCTTTGGGTGTGCAATCAGAAAATGTTACTTTTAGTTCTTAAACTAACAACATTTATTTTCCACAACTTGTCTGGCTCCAAGTCCTTTTTACTAGTATTTTTGCTTTGAGAAACAGCACACTGATAATAACTAATTTTTAAATCTCATATATTTATAATTGCAGCAGAGACAATACGTAATAATCTTACCAAAGCAGCATGGTGTCCAGCGTTTCCGTCATAATATATATTTTTTATAATGTTTTAGTTGGATATTTGGATTGACTTGAGGCACTTCTCAAAAAGGAGTCTATTGTCAGAAATTGAAGTGATTTATCACTAGGTTGTCTTTCCTTACTCCATTGCTGCACGCTGTTTGAAGATAAATTCTTTTTTAGGAAATGAAAATTCAGACGTTTATAACATTTTATAATTTTGTGTAGACTTTGTAATTTGATATAAAACTTTTATTTCCAGAAATTCATTGATTTTAACAATTTGTTAAAATGACTATTTCGTCCAATTCGTAAACTCACACAAAAAGCTTTTACAATATATAAGATACAGCAATAACGAGGATACTAATAGGGCTTCGACTCGACAGTGAAACTTAACTGTTCAAATAATTCATGACGCGTTAAGTCTAAATAATGAGTAAACGATGTATTATAACATACATATGTATTACTATATTTTAGTTTTGATGATATATAGTATTTTTTTATTTACAATAAAATTTTAATAATTTATAATTATAGGCTTAATTTTAAATTTAATTAATATATAATTTTTTTGTAAGCAGTTTAACGCTTTTTCTCGTACGAGGACAGACTGACAGAACCTAGTGTCAAGATATTCTCCTCAACGCGCCCGAATTTTTCTGCGCCCCCGTTTTTAACTGCCATCTTTTATCTAAACAGAGCAGGAAATTGGAACTAATTTAAATATAATTGATTAACCCGAGTTGGAAACGAATTCACAACCATTTATTAAAGTTACAGTCAGACGCTGTCGCACTGCGCCACGATATCCTTTTACTTCTTTATCGTCAAAAATATAAAATGAGATATTTTTATAAATAGCTAAAAGTATTTCTGAGAAGTGAGGATTTTTTTTAAAGATTAAGCTATAGTAAGGTGGGTGGACTACAGGAAGGCCATGGTCCATGTAAGTCCAATTATTAAAAAGCAGTTATTGTCATGCAGTTGTTTTTCTAATGTAATACAGTAAGAAATTGTTATCTAATTTCCATTTTATCTAAATACCGGCCGTGTTCCTAGGAAAGCCAATAGTTTCTTGTAAGGCTGAAAAAACCACGGTCAAGAAATTGGCCGTTGGCCTCGCAAGGCACAAAGCCCTACTTGATTTAGATACAGGTCAAAATTAGTAGAAAATTTGCCAAGACATAATCGATATGATAAAGGCATAATATTTTCTATGGTTTGTCCTTCTTAGGAAAATTTTGGCATTGCATGGCGCTGACCCATAAGAAGGCCATTTTAGTTAGCTTTTTTTTATTATGGTTTTTGGCAGTTTATTTGTTATTTTTTATTGGAAAATAGACTGTGAAGTGTTTAATTTTAATTCAAGGTTTTTTTATGTAATTTAATGACATGTAAATATTATAACTGTCACAACGTTAGTTGACATTTAAATTACTGATAATTTATATAGGTTTTCTTTGGACCCCTTGTTCTCTAGGTCATTGGACAGAGTTTAATTCAACTTGAATTTAATAAATACTGGTAAAAGATAAACTTAAAAAAATTGTTTGTGTACATAATAAAAGAAAAGTTTTACTTAATCATTTGTTTGTCTCATTTATAAAGTAAATAAAGAAGATGTAATTGTTTATTTGATAAAATGGCCTTCCATGGTCCACCTACCTTATAATTGATAATTGTGTTCTTAAGTTATCCAACTCACTTCGTGGGTTTTGGATTGTATATGTGAGTCTATCCTATCCTATCTACTAATGTTTACAATATAAGTTGTTTGATGTTATGGTGAAATGAAATGAATGGGCAACATATATTTTTTTAATAAAGTTATGCTTCAGGTTTCGTCATTACCGATATGCCTCTTCTGGGACAGTAAAGTGAGCGATTAAGTGGTATATCATTGCGTACTTGATAATTAATTTGTGCGAAATATGCAATGTGATATGCATTGTTACCGCGGTTGTGGTCTACACGTGACGTAAAGTTCAGTTATCCACTGAATTTTTGAACAGTTCTACCCTTTTCAATTACTCGTTGAGAGAGGGTTGTTCGCTGTCCAAGCCTAGTTGACAATCCTTTTTACGTTGGTTAATTATTAACGGAAATTTCTTAATTTAAACACAACTGGAGGAATGTAAGTCTAAGTGCTTGATTTGATTGGTATATTTTTATATACCCTGTAATTTCTTGTGAATCATTTATATTTTTAAATGTTATTTTATATTGATTGTTTAAGCCATATCAAATAAAAAATAAGCAATGTCAATTATATTTAGTTTTTGCAATTTACTGTCCAAAAATTCATAGGTTATATATGAGTCCTGAAACTGTAAAACCTGATATGAGATTAGTTCGAAACTTAAACAGAAAGAATAACCTTTAAAATTGAATAATAAAGGATAATGTTTAATACCTAGGTAGGTATTTTTACTACCTATTTACTACCTAACTTCACGCTTTATCCCTAGTGGGGTAGTCAGAGAGAACAGAGCCGTTATTTATATAATGCAATGTAAAAGAAATCATACATCTTGTTATTGAAGTGATTTTGTATTTTGTATGGATAATCGAATAGAGCAGAGCTAAGAACGAGAAAAAAAGTTTAAGACGTAGACATAATAAACTCTTTACGCTATTTCATGATAGATCTCTATCATTATTAATCATTATTTATAATCTTAATACATTTCAAAGGAATTTCTCAGATCAAAGTAATTTAGTAAGTTGTGGTGAAGTTACTGAAAAGTTTTTAAGGAGGCGACATGAACAGCTAAACATATGTTGATAGGGTACTCAATGATAGCAGTCAATAATCGCGCCGTCATGACGAAGTATTTAGAACGGTACGCTTTGCATATTCAGTTGGTCTCTCAGTGGAAAAGCACAGAGAAATATAGCGTCTAAAAAATGATAAATAGACTTTGTGAAATAGGGGTCTAATAAATCCAATACTCTAAAATCCTAAAAAGTGAAATATTGGTAGTACTTACAGTTCCGTGCGAAACAGATATTCCAGAAAACTATCACCGCAAAGTAAACAAGCATCTCTAATTTGCTAACAAATTGTCCAGAAATAGGCTTAGAATTAATTTGTATACGGTCAAAGTAGAAACGAGAGGTATAACAGCGAAACCTCTCTATAATCTGTTAAAAGATCTCGATCTCTCTAGAACGACCATCTATTCATTTCTAGCACGAATTTCTAAGCCGGAACTTAGACAGCGGAGGCAAGCGTACTATAGGGCACTGCCTCAGGCTGCCCAAATGGGCCCAGCACTCGGGCGGTGAATCCAAGGAAAGCTAAGAGTTTCTTCTCTTCTCTAAAAATAAGGTAGACAACGAAAATATTAGTTTTTTTAACTTCATTCCTATTTCGATTATAATATTGTATTACTCAGATGATTACTTTATTGTCCTTAAGTATCATAACTAAATAAAGTTTTTATATTACGCTTTTTTTTTTAATTTAGAAAAATAGGAAATAAATGTCTTTGAGAAATATAATATGAGTTTTCAATGTTGAAAATAGATACAATCATGTACTTATTTTGGTTATATGTATAATAAGAAATATTTAATATTAAACAAATGTTAAAATGAATATTTAAGAATACAAGAATAAATAAAAAAAAGAAACAAAAAATAATGATAACAATAATTCACTCTCAGTATTAGTATAAAAGAAATAGTTGGAATTAAAACAGCAGGTTTGAAAATAAAAGGTAAAACATTATATCTGCATGACTGCTAATGGGAGTAACGAACTTCTGATATGTCAAGCAAAACCCACGCCGACTACGCGTGACTAAGTGTGAATCGTCATAAATAGTCGATTAAGACAAATAAATAAAATAATATAAATAACTAAGTAAATAAAAGTTACTACATTTACTCGTAGGAGATGTTATGTACGTATCTATATATAAATACGCGAAGGAAAAACTTTGAATTCCTTTTTACGAAAATTACATGGGCGGAGGAGCATGAAACTTGGAACATTCATAGTTTATATAGCAAAAGAGTGCACAATAATTATATTTTCTAAATATAATGCATAAATATATATTAAAATTATAAAATAAATGTTACACAAACTATAAAGTGACATATACGTCACTACGCAATGCCCGATTAACTCATTTACGGAGACACTAGTAAATAATTAAGACGTATCGCGCGATGTGTCAGTCAGATTATTTTTTTTATAATTTTCATCGAGTAACCGCTAACCTAACAAGTACCCAGTCCGCTAGGGCTTAGGCAGTCTTCGTGGTCCAATTTTTTCTTAACACTTGAAAACGATATTCTTGTATGTATTGAGGTATTACTCTTTACAATTTATACCATTTTTATGAGCAATCGCATATTTGGACGTAAATATGGAAACATGACGGTTGTGGTTTTGGTTCCTACTCGGGGGAATATTCATATTTGAGCTATTTTAATTTTCCAGCTCTGGTTAGGCTAAGCGCAAACTTGAATTCTGCCACTTAACATACAATATTTGGAAAACTGTTTTTCTTTTTTAATTTTTCATAGCTTTTTTACATATATATTTTTTGGCTTTTATCGTTTTTTTTATAATAGTATATGTATTTTATAACAATATACATGTTTGAATTGTCTATGATTATTAAAATTATTTTATATGTTTCTTCATAAAATTTCTTCAAAAATATATAAGCCATAGCAGACTTAATTGTATATTAGTTACATCATATGTTACATTATTAAATATTACAGATGGAATAAAAGCTTAAGTGTAAACTTTATCACCATATCGAATATGAATCGTATGGATACCGGCCATTCATTATCTTAAAGCAAATCTTTTCAAAAAATTACTTTCAAGATGTAATTTAAACGTAGGTATTTTAGAGACATTGGAATACTTTATACTTATTTATTCTTGAACACTACCAGTGTTAACAATTTCAAAAATTATGGATTTCCTTCATGTTAGAATAGGCTAATAGGCATTAATAGGCCCAAAAAAAATATTTTAATTTCAGGTAAAATTTTAACTTTAATTTTAATTCCTTAGGGATTAGCAAGCCTCAATCTAATCATTATTATCATAGTTCTATAGTTCATACTCGGCAATGATGAATCAGTTAGTTGGTAAGTGAATCTAAAATAGTATTACGTGAACCCTATCATTAATAAAATAATTATCTCCTACGTGATATTTTATAAATGATTTTGTATCACGATATATAAAAAGAACAAGGTAAGAAAATTGCTTTTCTTTTTAGGAAAATGGAAGCTAAAAATTATTCTTGTCGGCAAAGAAAAAAATTATAGTGACGTGCTCCATTAGGAAGAAGGAAAATGGTGAATTACTTTAGTGGAACTTTGTAAGAAGCACTGAAACACATTCAATTAAATTACACTATTAATTATAATTGTTTATTTATTTTATTAACAATATTCTAAAGAAAATATTACAATAATAAGTAATTTTATAAATATTTAAGCTAGTAGAAAATGCTTTGCGGCGTTGAGTTCCGCCTCTCAACGCACAATGCCTCAATTCGACGGAAAGTGGGTAACGGAATTGTTACAAGAGAATGGAGTGTCTTAACACTAGGTTCTCTGGTTCCCTCTGCCTACCCTGCTATATGGGGGTTAGAAAATGATTTTATTCAACATTCGGTACCGTATCAAGCACTAATCAATAAACTAATTATATCATATTGCAGTCCCATGGAGACTTGGTGTAGTAGTACAAGTAAAGTAATTGTATGCATTTTTATCTGAAATCGCTTAACTATATAACAAGACGCAAACGCACGCGTAACTTAGTTAGTCATAGTACTAAAATGCAGTCCAACAGCAACGCGTTAAAATACTGTTGAGTCGATAATTTTCTATGATTATTTAAATATGCTTATAAACCAACTGTATAAATATAAACAAAATATTAAAATATAGCGTAATCGTAAATATAAAATCTTTTGCCAAATAGATATTTTTTGGGTTGCTACTATGAAATAAAGAATAAGTTAAACAATAAAAATTCCAAGTCATCCGTTTTGAAATTTTAATATAGTATTTCAATATGTTTACATCATATTGCTTTTACAAAATTTGTTAATGAAATTTTAAGACATTGATCATCTTTTTAAAGAAAACTAAATTTTAGCAGCATAGCGTGCGACTGTAAATGCGACAGGTTGTGGGTTCGATCCCCACTTCAGGAAATGTAAAATTTAGTATCTTTCCGCCACTCATCACGCAATGCCTCAATTCGGCGAAAAGTGGGGAACGGAATTGTTGTAAGAGAATGGAGTGTCTTAACACTCGGTTCTCTGGTTCTCTCTGCCTACCCTGCTATATGCGGGATACAGCGTGAAGTTAAAAAAAAACTATATGGATAAATAGATAGATATAGCTTATATAAAGAGTAAAAAAATGTACAGAACATTGAAGATATTTATTAAAAAACAGTTTAGTGTGATATGAAAACATCCATAGAATATGAATTTATGATTTTTAAAGTGTTTTTATTTGTCTGTTTGTACGCGCACATTTTGGTATCTATTGAACGGATTTAACTGACCTTTTTTGTTATAGCTATATGGCCTGGGTAGGACTTAGGATATAAATGATAAGTGCAACACGTGATGTAGAACCATAATGGACCATCTTATAAGAAATTACGAAAACTCGCGTTAAAAAAGTTTATCAGCGTGATGCGCATTTCCCGATAATATACAATAACTAAACATCTGAAATATTTTATGAAGAACTATAACAGTTTAGCATAAGCATTACATAAAAGGAAATACTATCATAAATAAAGTCGTTTAGCGAGATTGACTCAAAAGAATTTGGCAGTAAGGTCGTAATATTGCTGCACAAGTATTTGTACTTGTCTTATTGAAATTTTTATCGAATAAAATTTTTATACGTTTTTAAATTGAATCCAAAATTATTTGAAAATATCAAATAATTTCCTCAACCTCAGTGTACGATTAACATCTTAACTAAAACATTTTATGTGGTTTTATTTAAAAATACTGTCTCAAGATAATTATTAGTTCAAGCAAATAAGTTAGCGTTAACAAATAGAATTTTAAAGATACATAACAATTTATACTAGTGTCCCCGTCGACGCGTTAATAACGCGTCCTAGCAACGTATGTATGAAATATTGTCACTATGAAAAATTATGTCACTTTATATAAATATGGATGTCAAACTATCATTTTACATATTTTTTATGTATTACATTTTATATATTTTTTATGTATTACTTTAAAATATACTATCAATCTGCACTCCTTCGCTATATAAACTATAAGTGTGTCAAGTTTCATGCTCCTCCTTCCACGTAATTTTCGCAAGGTATCCAAAGTTTTTGCTTCACCTATTAATACATAGATATAACAAAGAACTTAATATTCAGTATTGACGTCGTTGTTATGGTTTTACATCTGTACTAGCTTTCCGCCCGCGTGAAATTCGGTTGTATCGCGCGATATTATAAGGAGTATCCTATAGTCTTTCTCAAGGTCTAGAGTATTTGTCAAAATAACCAATTTTGACAAATTTTGGTTTATGTGGTGAAATTGTAAACAGTTAAACAATCTTACATGATTTTATGTTTGACAATAAGGAACTTACATACAAACTTTCATCCCCTATTTCAACCCCCTCTATCATTTTTTTTGCGATAAAAAGTATCCTATGTCCTTTCCCAAGTTTAGTTCTATCTTCATACCGAATTTCATCAAAAATGGTTCAGTGGTTTAGGCGTGAAAGCGTAACAGACAGACAGACAAAGTTACTTTCGCATTTATAATATTAGTAAGGATAAAGCCTAGTACAACAATATTTTAATATAATTTTAATTAAAATGTGTATGTAGGAGACATTAATGAGTTTATATTTATATATTGTTAAAATTTATTCTGAAAAAGGAATATATACTTATTTGAAACGAAATAAAAAAAAATGATTAAATATTAATTAGCTAGGATATCCATATCAAGGTCTATAATGCCAGTATAATTACGATGAACATCGGCTTCCAGAAATCTAAGCTTAAAGGAGATACATATTAATATGAGAATTTAAGCCGGGGTCGAGCGTCGCAAGGATTCTATACCCACCCCAAAAGCGAAGTCCGAGTAACTCGTCCCTGTGTGGGTGAACGGTCTTTGTGTGCAGAATTTCATAATAGGTGTACGCCGTACTCCGCTCAAATTTTACATCTCACATCTCAGATATACATGGTGTTTCCGAATTAGCATATTTTAAACAAACTTTTGAACTAAAACGTCTGATTTTAGAAATCGTTTACGTAATATGATGTTCACATTTCGTGTTGGCATAGGCTTTCTTTAAAAGGATATTATCATGTTTTTTTTCTTTATTGTTATTTATAGTAACAATTACTACATAAAAATAAATTATTGAGGCATTCCTGCTGCAGTGGGACAGCGTCCGACTGTCACTATAATTGTTGTGAGCTCGTGGGAATGATTACGTTTAAATTATTTGCATTTTCCACGCTTTGGTAACAGGTAAAGCACACCGTTGAACTCCGCCACATAATACGCAATCTCGATTTAGGGTGGAAAACGAAGAAAGTGTTGTCTTAACACTGGGTTCGCGTGTGGTCTGGGTCTGCGTTCGTTGCGTGAACTGCTAAATAGATTATTGTCAGAAAGTCATAGCTTTGTTATTTTTAACAGAATCCAAAAACAGAGGAGCTTTTCGATTCAACTGTATTTTTTTATGCTATCGCATCTTTTTATTGAGTGAACCAATGTTAATTATTCTTTTTTATATTATATGATCGCTAGTGCTAGTCTCATTAGGTCTCATTTAAATTTAATTAATAGTTAGTTCGGTAATGATTTAACTTTTTAAAGCATTTTATGTGAACACGATTTTTTTTTGTAAAAATTTTAATTATCAATTTACTAAATAATATTTTATAATATTTAACATACCGAGTAAATTACTATTACACATTATTAGCAAAAGTATAATAGGAAAATAAAATTCAAAACAAAAATTATTATACGCAAATATGCGTATAATATTTTTTTTTATTTTAAAACATAAAAAAAACAACAATAGTTGTAACTAGAATTGTAACTAGAATTAAATAACATTTAATTCTAGTTTAAAATTTTCCATAGTCATATTTATTTTACTTATAATAAAAAAATAGTAAATTAAAATAATAAATATTACATTGCTATTGGTTTGGCATACACATTTGTGTAAAATGACATACGCATTGCAATGGCAACGCGTTTTTTAAACGTCTGCGGGTCCTACAGTATCTAGACACCAACGAATTGACATGCGCAATTATTGTTGAATTCACAAATTTTATTTATTTAAGTTAATCTTCCTGTATACGTACTTACGGACATGCGTGCTATACGTATATCTAAGCTGTGCGTATTATTAATTTATCTGTAGCGGAGAACTAACCATCACCGCGCCGCCCACCCCCCTACGAGGCACCTCTGTTTAAACATTTCCAAATGAGTATGCAGAAGACTGTACCTAACATAGCCATGCGTGGTAACACCCGGGCCCTCTAAATTACTCGCTTTAATTAAAAGCCCAGCAATTCTGTACATGACAAGTATTCCACCAACGGCCACTACGACCTCCGATAGTGCTAACTGAATTCTCCTTTATAATAAACTTTGCTCTAGAAATTTAATACTAAACTTATACTTAATGAGTTATGTAACAACATTGCATTCCTCTTATTTGGACTTAGATATATTTGTATATTTTATATTCTTACTTTTTTATTCAAGATCCTACTCAGTCCGCTTAGAGTTATTCGAAGCTCTAAAAGTTTTTCTTTTGACTTATTTATTGTTGTTTAATATTTTGCTTATATAAATAGGTATTTGAATAAAATAAATTTTATATAATAGCATCTTATATTTATTTTTTAAAAGTGTAAAACATATAATCGATGTTTTGCTGTCCTAATAACGGCAATGAGACACGCGAGAATAGACAACCGACCCACTGAATGAAACGAAAAGTCAACGGCCGGGGAAATTGTTTGCAACAAACGACCTTAATAACTTGGCTGAACCATTCATAGACCGTCTTGATCAAGCCGTGGGTATTGCGTTATATGGTTTAATATCCGTGTAAGCCAGTGGACAAGACTGAATTTTGGAACGCACGAACTAGAAATTGTATAAAATGTGGCAGAGCACATTTCCATCGCCAGGGGAATTTGCACAAGGAGGAACAAGGAAGAAGCGGGGGCACCCCTTTCTCTGGGGTGGAAGGGAGGCGTCCATCCGCCATACATACGTAGGGAAGGCTGTTTACAGCGAGCCGGGCACGCACGCCGCTCTGTTCTACGTTCTACAGATTCAGGGCTGCGAACCGGACACGCAGGGCTGTCGCATTTTTAAATCTTATTCTTTTAAAGAGAGATTTAAATATGTTTCGTGAATAGATTCCCTTTAAGCACAATTCGCAGTATTTCTCCATATTGAAAACAACTTTTGTTTGATTGAAATGACTATAAATTTACATTCTTTATATTTGAATAAAATTACATAATTCACAATCTACAAAATATTTAAGTTATACAATATTTATGTGGTACATATTAATTTATCTCGAATCTGAAATAAGTGTGATATCGTTGTATTTGAGACCGCAAGTTACGGTTAGATATTGTACTAACAACATCGATCAAGTCAACACATAAAGGAAAGAAGTATACATGTACCTTAAAAATTATTTGAATATTTTAAATAATTTCAAATATTTAAATTGTTCTGTTTGAATTAACCCTAGCGCCTAGTCGCACTAGATGACGCAGGCGGCGGGCGGGGTGGTGGGCCGCCCCTCACCCGCTGGTCGAACGCGGCCGGTAACACGAGTGCGTCTATGCGAGGCATGTATCTTGGACGGGCAGATATAACAGAGAAGTAGCCCCCAGAACCCGGCTTGGAGCAGCGTATCACGAATGCTACTCCACTTTTAGAATATATTAAATAATTAAATTAAATATTATACAATAATACAATAAATATTTTTCAAATTCTATGACTTATATAATTTAAATGAATAAACACTCTTACATATAAAAAAAGAAAAAATATAGACTAGATTATGCAATGTCCTGTTGTGATAAGCACTGTTTACCCTTTAAAAGAATGTTACTTTTAAAGCTTAAGCTTAAGTAGTAGTTTCTTCTGCAGTTAATATCTCTATCCACTTTATAATATATAAAAGTAGTTTTTGTGGAGATATGTCATTACATAGTATCAAAGTGTTTTGGTTTCGGAAAACTGTTCCCTTTTGAAAGTCTGTTTTAAAAGATTGTTTTATTATGATGTGTGTCTTATAAAGTCTATATTAGGAAAAGTAGGAAGAGAAGTAGAACTATTTTAAATAAATAATAGATTACATCTCTCAATATTACTCAACTTATGCTTTCTTATTCAACTTATAAAAATCAGGCAAAAATATATAGCATTATATATATCATCTTCATCATAATCGTCATCATTACCCTTTTTCATCCACTGCAGGAAATAAACGTCCCCAATGGCACGTCAATGAGCTCGGTCTTCAGATCTTCGTTCTCAACCCTTCCACCTATACGTATATATAAATACGTGTGTCGTAAACTAACAAAAAGAGATACTTTAAAAAATCACTACCAATATAAAGAAAATAATTTATTACAATGTTGTATTTTTGTACTATCACAATACAATAAATGTGAAATTAATATATTCTGTAAACAGCAGAAAATTATAAATTGTAAGTAGAGCATACTTCTATCTGAGCAGAGCTATTTTACATGTGCACGGACTTTGCTGCCCGCCCTACGTATTGGTAGGTAGGGTTCGAGAGTAGGTACCCAGTGAAACTGAATATATTTTGTAAGCCTTGTGTGTAGTCTCGAAATAGGAACACTTTCCGTTTCTCTGCAAGCTTACGAGTGAAAGTTGTTCAATTTTAGGAATGTTTTCATTTATAACAGTCTTTAATATATATTTTTTACTCTTACTAAATTCTAAGGAAAATTATATACTTACATATTCAAAATGTATACTTAAAATTTTATTACGACGTGTACAAAGTAAGGAAACAACATACTATAACATATTCATAACAGCATTCAGTTTGTATACAATTAAATTTATTACGCCAAAAATAGTAATAGTTTAGGGAGTCTCTCTTTAGTAATGGATAAGAGTATAAATATGTAATTTTATTTTTTTGTCTACACTTTACTGTTTGGGATTAGTAAGCAGATTTCAATTATTTTTTTATTGTACGGCTATTAAGGCCTATTTCATTATATAATAATTAAAAATTTAATGTAGGACTATGTTATCGACTACCATACAACACATTCTATATATAAATTTCTATTTATATATATTATTCTATTATTCTTAATAGAATAGTTATAAAGTCCACGCATACGAACTAGTTAGTAACAACTATTTTTAAATATTGTTTGAGTTTTCGTACCAACCGTTATCATGATCTTAGGAATTGTTATCATAGTATAACCCTAACATGATTCTGTTAAAAACAAGATAAATATTTATGTATTCCTCAGTGGCTACGACGTAGCTGCCGTAGCAGCGGAACAAGTACGAATTGATTATCACAGAAAATTTCATCTAATTTTATATTATCTATAACTATGCATATATGTTGAGTATTACTTATATTTTGTTATTTATCATACACATATTTTTTAAAAATATATATGTATAAAAAGAATAGCACGTAATTGAAGCGCTTGGATATTATTCTTAGTACAGTGAATTTTCTATACGATTGCTCTCAAGTATTATTATTAGAATTTGCAAATAGCAAGTAGCAAATCAAAAATATCCCAAAAAATGATACGTTATATTGTTTTAAATATAAAGTCAAAAACAATAAATAATTAAATTATTTAAAAGCATTTGTAAATTTAAGTGCTCAAGTCAAGAGTATTTATATGACAACAGGCATGCTGTATGGTGATTACAACATTTATTGTTTGTCCCCCTAAAATTTTAATATCTTAACTAAATTAAAAATAAGAAACGTATTAATATAAATATTCTCTTATAATCCTTAAAAAAAAAGTCGTAAGATCAAAAAAGTAAGTAAAACTGAAAAATCACTAATGACGCTTATATCGGTGAGAATTATTACGATGTGGTAATAAATCTGGTCAGAATTACGGGGAATCGCTTGACGGAGGAGACCACCAGGCCATTGTCCAGCAGTAAATATCTTTCGGCTGACGAAGAATATTCTGTTTGTAGAATTAAAACGTTAAAAAATGTCAGCTATCTGTCGTCCTAATTTCGTGTTAGCAAAATATATAGAGCTATATTCTAGAAAAACAAAAATTTTACTTACGTAAGCTTAATAGATCATTCTTAGCTTAATTTGACTTCTTATGTTTCATAGATTGGCTATTTGTGTTTTATTATTCTTGTAAAATTTTATAATTGAAGTATACTAAAATAAATATATCAAGTTTTTCCCCAGTCGTAATGTATAATTGTTTTTCTTTTGTAGTTTTGAATATTTTCGTCATATATGATTGTCAAAATAATATATATTTTTAAAGTAATACTAAAGATTTTAAGAATTTTAGAGTCGACTTAGTTTTTAACAAAAAATGTAAGTCGACTCTAAAATTAAATGTAAAATTAGTACAAATAACTTTAAAATGATTCGTCAGATCTTTACTAATTTTAATTGCGACTATCATATAAAAATAACCGTCAAAATTGGTTCACCCACTGCAAAGTTATACGTTATCACAAAAAAAACCCTAACTCCTTTTTGAAGTGGTTTAAACTGTTATTTGTTTGTTTCTTTAAAGTTGTTTGCAATATTATTACTATTGATATCAATTTAACGCTCAATTTCTGTATATTTTGTTGTATTAATGTGTAACATAGTAATTACTAAAGTGATATTTATAACGCTTCATCTAGGCAACGTACACGGCTACGCGTCCAGTCAAGTTCAACTGTGCAATACAGGATCCTAATGATAAAATGATCCTAAATGATCTAAAGATAAAACGAATCACTTGAAACCACTTTCTATCTTTCATAACTCAATAATTATTTAACATACTAACGGTGCACGTGACTCTGTTCGCCTTAAACACACAATATTTTACTTATGTGTGTCACTCGTTTCATCAGACCTTACAGGTTAGAGTCAGGCTTTTGCACTAATATTACGTAAAACATAATAATATTTTAACATGTGGATATTTATGTCTAATCTTACACATTCATAATCTTAGTGGTATAATTATTCTTATAATTACTAACTAAGTTTTAGTTTACGTTACCTATCACGTAATGAAAAGTTTATTAATATATAATATGAAATTCAATAATACGGATTTACGGATACTTACTGACACTTACTATATTTTTTATATTTTTATACGGACACTTACTATATTTTTTAAATGTACGTTATTTCGTGTAAATTACAACAATAATATTTTTCATCATTAGATTTTGTACTATAAAAGCAGTTTTTAACAAAATCTCTTATGTCCTCTTGTCACCCACATTTCGTGAGGTGGTATTCTTTCTAATCTTTCATTTTTCGAAAATTACAGCTACTCTCATTTATTTTAAGTTGCTAACCCTTATTTAAATCACATTCCATTGTGAATTGCATTGGGAAAATAAATAATGCTTATTATTAAATACATATATTATAATAGTATGATGTCTTTATATATATGCATTATTATGGATCCTTCCATAAGAATGAGGCGATTCACTGCGGTGAAAAGTATTTTACTTCACTTTCCAGCCTCCTAACACTGACTTTTTTGACTCAAAAAAGCATAACATAACAATGCTTTGTAACGAAGTGAATGAATAACAAGAACATAAGCACATTTTCTTATTCATAAAATTATATTATTTATTGTTATTGTTATATTATAGATTAACTTTCAAAAGTCTACTCTTTAATTATTGACTCAATACAGTCGACTTACTCCACAAAAAAAAAACAATTATAGAGTAAAATGGAATAAAATGACATTGTTTAAGAATGGAGGTTAGCTAAGTAGTTAGGTATTATAGAAAATATAACTTCAGAAAACCGTTATATCTTTACTTTGTTTTTCTTTTACGCTTACCACCTTAGAAATTTATATATTTTTTATCTGATGTTGAAAATGTTTTGTTTGTTTACTTTAAATATCATCTTATCGTTCTAGAATAGATCCTAGAACTATTGAATAACAACATTTGGGTAAATGAGAAAATGGAAATGATGTCCACTATTAACAATGACGTGTGTAATAGTCGATACTATTGACGTATAAATAGGTGCCAAGTTCTGTAGATAGTCTTTAAATTTATTTGCTGCATGGCAAGGTAGATAGAGAAAACCTGGTCTCAAGATACTCTGTTTTTCGCTTTCTGTCTAAATTCGGGATATTGCATGTTGAGTGGAGGCAATCAACGCAGCTCTTTGTTTAATCAGAGCGGGGAAATGAAGTTGGTGCATTTACATATAAAAAATAAACATATTTTTATTGCTATTATTATAACATAACTATCCGACCCGGCAGTCGCGGATCGAGTGTAAACATTTCGATAAATTAAAATCAGTTTGATTGTCAATAATTTTATATAATATTGTTGACATGTTAGATTTATAAAAGTGACTAACTCGTAAATTAAAAAAAAAATATCGGAAATACTATTATATAATGAGATCTATATATTATGAGTTTAATAATTTTTTTTAAATAAAAATATCTTGTCCAGACAATAAGAAACACGAAAGGAAAAGAGTTATTCTATTTAGTGCAGTCGTTTGGAGGTTATGAGCGTACATACATTTCAGTTATGAATTTTTATTTCGAGTATATAGATATTTTCTTTTATAATAAAGATATTTTCATTGGTAGTCAAGTCAAAATGTAAGTTTCAATATTTTTATTTACTTATAAATATATTTTAGGACTATCTACAGAACTTGGCAGCTATTCACATCTCAGTTCTTTTATCGGCGGAATTACAAGCATGTTTATTCTTTTATATTAAACTTGACTTTCGTCAATATTTTTGACGAGTTTTCATTTAGTTTAAATGAACCTAAATTCCATCCTTATTCCCAACCTATATTTTCTGATGTTGATAGTTGAATTTAATATGAAATTAAATTTAAATTCACGTATCATCTTTTTGATTTTGATTTCTTCATTATAATTAAACTCATATTATTTATTGAACAACGACGTCACGTAAACTAATTATTCATTATCATTTATTATCCTTGACGGTTGCGTAGGGATCGAGCGATTGGGGTTCTGAGTTTAAAGTGTGGTTAAGATAAAAATATATTGAGCATATCAGTTTGTCCCATAAAGAGTAATAACGAGGCGTCCGCAATAAACATCGTTGGAGCTTGCGTTCCAAAAGGCAAATCTGTAAATTCAATTAAGGGGCGCGCATTTTTCGGACATAGGCGTCCGGGGCGAGTGAGCCAGCCCTTCCGCCGCGGGCTTTCGCCCCCGCATTGGAAAATTTTCTCTCGAAAATTGAAGATATTTCGTGCCTTCCTCCCCGGGGGCGACTCGTTTCTCGACACTTATGGTCGGCGTCCTCCGGGTGTGCAGGAGGCTTTTTACATAAAGTCCATACGTATAGGTATCGATCGCGGGCGGCCGGACAGGGTGTACGCAGATGACGGCCCCTGCCCCCTCAAACGCCCTCACTTCCCCCTTTCATTATGTAAGTGCGTAACGCGTGCTCGCGCGGACCTGATTAGGGAGCCTCTTTTTAACTGACCCCCTCATTTGGTGGTGATTAAACTTGGTTTTAGAGTGTCCTGCCACGATTAAGTTCCACCGACGATGTAAATATAGTTACAGCATCTGCTACGATAACATAAATCTACATTACGGATGCTCGATAAAATTTAACGTATATTTAAATTTTTATCAAGTTTTCACTATCAATAAACGAAATATTGGAAAAAGGTATATAAGAATATTATATTTTTTTATAATCTAGTCTTAATAACTTTTATTGTTGCAATTGTGTTTTTAAATTTCATATGCTGAAACCTAAGCAATATTCAATATTTCAAACAAATAAAAACTTTCCAGGTTATCTATTTAACAATACATTTTTATATTACAATCGATTGTAGTCTAAAGCCTCTACGGCGCCTGATTTCAACTGGACCATCCCTAAACGAGCCCGAAACTTCTTTAGATACGATGAAAAGGGGTAGATCTCTATTAAGTATTCCAAAAGACGAATTGTACAAGAAAAGCAAAGTCTTGTTTAAAACTGAAGATTTCAGCTTATTCAGAACTTCCCTAATAATCGGACAAGCAGGAATTTTTCAATAAAGATGTTTAGAGTATCTTTTATCATTTATATTATTAGGTCTACAAGTTCTGTCCGTTCTTGAAATAAAATAAATTATTTAAAATATTTTCTTATCAACAAACTCCATTTCAGTAATTGCCATTATTTTTAATAATTCCTAACCAACGTGTATTATTTGTAAAAGTCAGATTACTTCGACAAAGAATATTTACGTTTGGATACGAAGCAACAATAGCTTTCCATATATTTTTTATTTCTCTTTTATATACACTTAAAAAAGTCATAAGTAAAAACTGAAATGATAGTCAGGTACGTGTGGGAATAATCAGTATGTCTGGGGAGTATCCCCCCAGACAGAATTTCCCAGTCTAATTACGATTTTTTTAAAGATATAGTTTGGTCTAGATATAGTACGATGTTCTTTCTATTAAATATCGCCGACACTTCTTGCAACTGCAAACAAACAACAACAACTTGCAACTTTTAAAATTATCCAGCTGTTGTTTTTATTATATTGATTACCGTATATCTCAACATAAACATAATGTCATATCAGAGTTGATTGTAGTTTGGAGGTGCGAGGCATATTTTAAATCCAAAGTGTTACAATTATTACTCAGAAGAAATATCATCATAGTGATCTACTAAGATTACAATATTTATCACAAAGGAATAAGTTCTTTAACAAACTGGCCCGTCTTACGTGCATACAACGTACGTTAACATGCTAAAATTAAAAATGTTTTATATTATTCAAAATTATAATTATAACTTAATTCTATATCTTTTATTTCCTTCAAGCTATATCCCGTGTATAGCAAAATAGGCTCCGTTCTCTTTTATCACTTTCGTTGAGGCATGACAGGTTGTAGGTTCGATCTGAGGATCGAACCTACAGTCTGAAGTGAGCTTCAAGAAATGAAAATATTAAATAATATTTAGTATTTTCATTTCCTCGCTCTAGTAACAAGGCAAAGCGCGGCGTTGAGTTCCATTCAGCAAGCAATGCCTCGACGGAAAGTGGAAAACGGAAGTGTTCTGTAATTTTAATTACAATTGTTATATCACATTGTGAATTTATGGTTGTGATAATATATATATTTAAGTATTATAAAAATAGATTACTATAAAATTTTCTTTATGTATGTACATTTTGTTCATAAGCTATAATATATTAAATAAAACTATAGAAATGCCCTTTTAAAACATTTATTTTTTGTAATTACGTAGTTAATTTTATTGTATATAAATAGTACGACAACATAATCTACGTAGATATTACTTACTTATTTCGCGTGAAATAATGAAAGAAATGCTTATATCACTTTCGATACTTATAATTTAAATGTTTATATTAGTATTATGTATAATTTATTTTACATTTTTATCCAGTGAAGACTTTGTATTATAGTTGTGAAATAGTTGGCGCTCCTGATTCATGTGAGATAGAGATGAACCCTTAATAGGTAGGTACGTCTTGAAGAGCACAGAACGTCGCTGTTCCTGTCATAGATATAGCTTCACCATTAAGCCCTTTTCATCACTGTACATTATTTTAGTTTTTAATTAAAAAAAGGGAATTACATATTATTGATATATTATTGATATAATATATAAATATTAATATTTGAAGAAAAATCTTTACCCCTTTTTGTGAAAATACTGCGGATGGAGGAGTATGTAATTTGATATACTGAAGGTTATATGGTGACAGACAGAAAGCCAATATTTTTCATAATAATGCATTAACAATGTATTAATTAATAAAATAATGTTACACATACTACCATGCGTTTGACATTAACATTGATGTAGCATGTTACTAAATTAACGCGTTGTTTACGCGTTAGCGAAGCCCCTGATATGTAAAAAAATGCTTATACATTATTTATTTACAACTCTAAAAGGTTATATAAAACCTTTACGTTCTTGAGTGACTGACAGACAATGGACAGGCGAACTAATAGACGAAATAGTAGAAAACTGAAATTTTGCAAGGAGGCTCCTTAGGGAGTGTAAGGAAGAACTAAGAGAGGATTTCTTGAAATTCCTATGAAAACGGGAAAAAACTAAATAGGTGTTTTTTTTTATATTATGACAAAATATTTGGCTTAATATTATTTTTATAAATATATTTTAATAATTTTAAGTTAGCATTCTTTTAATTGACATTTGAAGTTAATTAATTTAATTTAATTCCGTTAATTGACATAAACGACTTAATAGTGAAGGAATATCACAATTGCTTTGAAGACAACAAATATTTCAAAACTTACTATTTATAAATCACATAGTGCCATCTAGTAGAAAAGAAATGAATTTTTACGTTAATTACATGCGACCCATTGCTATATTACCTGGCAAAACACTAACATATAAGCTTTACTTATTGCTAAACTCTAAATATAGATGGCGCTCGCACAAAATTTGTGTATTTGATGCTGTAGTTCCGTTAACGTCTCAAAATGGAACATTTAAAAATAATATAACACATAGGTGGCGCTGGTAACGGTGGGCATAAACAGCAATAAAATGAGACAGAATAGTATTGATATTAAAAACAAGCATATAATATATTCATTTAAATGATTATCCTTACTTCCTTACTTATATTATAAATGCGAAAGTAACTCTGTCTGTCTGTCTGTTACGCTTTCACGCCTTAACCACTGAACCGATTTTGATGAAATTCGGTATGAAGGTAGAACTAAACTAGGAAAGGACATAGGATATTTTTTATTGCGAAAATTTTTTTATAAAAAAAAATATTTTTAATTCTTATAATATTTTTTTTGACAAATAGTCTAGACCTTGGGAAAGACTATAGGCTACTCCTTACACGTCGCGCGATATAGCCGAATTCCACGCGGGCGAAGCCGCGGGCGGAAAGCTAGTGTTGTATAAAATTAAAAATACATTATTAAAAAAAATAAAGTAACATACTATACATACTTATTTAACAACTTTTAAGCATAATACTATAAAAATCTATGTACTAATAAATTAATACGAATTTTCTGATAACATTAATCCTCATGTTACACTAAATATATTATAAACACTTTATTTAATGATACTTAGCTGTTTAACATTGTTCGTCAGTAGAGAAATTTATAATGGATACCTTTTTTTATGTTGTTCAATGACCTAGAAAGCATATTATAAGCATTTATCATAGAAAATTATAAGGGCAATTTTTATCCTTGAAATCTTCTTTTACAGAGTGTTTTGTACTATTTTAACGTATGAAATTTCATTTCATACAATAACGAAGTTTGCGATACCTGGAAGCGATATATCAAGTTACTTTAAAGTTTATAACATTAACGGCTCGTGCTCGCAACATCGTTCACGTGGAGTTTATGATCCTTCGCTATCTCATGTACTCTTCATTTACTACTTGTTGCCGTTAAAAAATGGTTTGAAAAAAATATTGAGTATGTGACGAAGGTAAAGGCATCATAACGAAGTAGCTTATTACTCTAAAAATACTATTTTAAGGCTCTAAGCCTTATGTATTTCATATAGAAAGTTTTTATACCTTTACAAAAAATAACAATCACGCTGGTCGCTTAGTGTTTCAATTCTTATTCATTCAGCTCTATAAATTTTACTAAGACGACTGTCTTTTTTTATTTTAACTATAATAGTATCTTAGTTCCACAGTAAGTGTAAAAAAGCCTAAAAAAATGTTTAACAAAATATTGTGTTATTTAGTAGAAAACACAACATTTCTAGTTTGAAGTAAATCGATCTAACATTCATTTTTTCTTTGATTTAAAATTATATAACCTTTATGAAGTCAAGTCTAAAATTACTTTGAAATAAAAAAAATAAGTTTGAATTTTAAAATTAAAAAAGTTACTAAGGCATCGAAAAATCAAATAATTTTCGAGATTAACGTAATTAATGAGAAAATGAGCAAAATTTGGATTTTTCGTTTGTATATCGAAATTTTAAGATAAATAAAGTGATTCATGATTTTTACTGCACAAATATATATATATATATTTAACTTCACGCTGTATCCTACATATAGTGGGGTAGGCAGAGGGAACCAGAGAATTGAAAATTGAGGCACATCAGTATAGTAAGTATAGTAGAATGAAATGAAAGTAACTTCATAAAATAGTTTTCCATACGATCCTTGGAAATGAAAGTCAATGAAAGCAAATACTAATGTTTCATTGAATCAATTCAATCTGGATTTAGAAAAGATTTATTTGAAACCTAGACAGATGTTTATTTTAATTATAATAAAATAATTAGAAATAATTAAACTACTAGCTATAAAATTACTTTTGTCTATATAATTATTATTTACGTCTATACGTAAAACAATTAATACTCATTGTTTGAAATACATGATTCAGAGAACAATTTTATTAATTGAAATCTTTTTGATTTAAAATAAATATATGTTTTCAAAAATCAATGTCCATCGTAGCCCTAAATTAAAATGACCTAATAAAAGTTCAACTAACTATCACCTACATTTCAATCGTAAGAATAACTCGTACGAAAAGCTTTCTATATTTGGACGACACAGAAAGAAGAATTCTATTATATAATTCATAAAACAAAACCAAACTAATTACTTATTATAGCAAGAAAATAAATGATAACAATTTTATAGGTGGAATTATAACATTTAGTTTAATAATAATACATTTGAATAGATATTATAATAAGCAAAGTGCTTAAACTATGACACGAGTTTCAATATATATATTTTCCTTTGATTGATTTCGAAAAATATATTATTATTGGTTAGGTATCATTGTATTTAAACAACCGATATTTATAATTACATTATCGATGCATACTTGCTACTCGTTCGTGCAGAATTTAATTCGGAAATACTTACTAGCTTCCTCCGCAAGTCTTGTCTACTTGGTTTTCCACAAGAAGTAATAAGTTTTGCATCTTCCTTGAATTTACTGAGAATGTTAATAACTTAAAAGCAATTACCGACTTGCATAATTAATTAATACCTAAATATGATACATCAAATATAGTACATCTAATAAACTTGTATACTAATAAAGTATCTCTATTTCCATTGAAACTCAGATATTTTGCAATTTCTCATTTAAACATTTTTTCGAATTTTTCTGTTTTTCCCCATTTTATAGTGACATTTTTCTGTGTCTTGTATTATTAGGTAGTAAAAATGTATATTGAATTTTAACACCAGGCGACTTTTTATATTTGAAAGGTTATGAATCTTTCTTACTCAAATGCTAATTTTTTATTCTGTTTTGGTTAATTTACTGTTTTCATAAATAAAAAATATATTACTACATATGATTTAAAAAATTTTAACATGTAGAAGAAGGAGAGGTAGCCCCGGACACTAAAATGAAACACATATAAAAATAAAGGATTGTTCTGTATTAAATTAGGAACTTCTTTATTTATGTTAATCAAACCCTGAAGTGTTACATCAATTTTTTTCATGAAAATATACTGTTTTTAATATGGTCTAGTTTTTTGCGGTCAAAAAAATGGCAGGTAGCCCCAGACACTTTATCAATGATGGCTCAATCGCTTTTTGGCTTTGCAAACATCACAATTATGATAAATATTCGATGAACACAGTCTTCACAGGCACAGTCTTGGCATTCCTAGCAAGGTATTCAGCGTTTCATCAAATGTTTCTTCGCGAACAATCCGTTCAGTCTCTTTTTGTCTAAGAAAAATTTTGGATATTTTCCTTTATTTTTAAAACCTTTCGCGAAAACTTTCGCGACCGCGTCAATTGTGACGTAAACTTGGTTGCACATCATATCTCTCTGCCACTCGACTCGCTAAAAAATTGCATTCAATCATACTAATTTTGCTTGTAAATGTTTCTGTCATCTGATTTTCCTCTTATTTCCTTCTTTCACTGGTTCTCCCCGTCTATTTTGGCATAATATCTTAATATTTCTGCAACGACAGTAACAATATCGGTACTTCACCTATGTTATAACTATAGTTGCAGAAATTCTTAACATACTTAAGATACTGTGCCCCTAATTGAAGTACTCTCAATATATAAGCAAAATGACATTAAATTGCAGTTAGAAGAAGAGTACGAACCGTGTTCGGGGTTCACATGCAACATTTATAAACACAGCACTCCAAATGTACAAGAATTGTTATAAATTCTATTACAATTTTTAAATATATAAAATTTACATAAACCCTGAATAGCAGGCAAGTTTAAGAATTAACTATTTTGCTTAATAATCACCCATGAAAGACAGGAGCGATGATTATTTTTAGGCGAAAATAAAACATTCTCTCACGACAAATTTACTCAGCGCACCGCGATCAAACTACATTTGCTTATACTCTAGAAAAAGTATTACAATAACATTCAATACTTAGCTCCATACCATTTTTAAAAATTAGAGAACATTTAAAGAGTTCTTTAGTTTACTGCTACCATTAATTTATTAACCTATCTCTGATTTGAAAATAAGTATTTTTGTGACTAGCTATATTTCTTTATCCAAAGAAAAATAAACCACTTTTTTAATAAGTGACTTTGAAGTTGATAGTTTAACTAATTAGTCACTAAGCTTCTGCTTAAAAATTATTCTTAAGTTCATTTTGCGTAATTTAATAACGCTGAAACTGTGATATAAATTGCCGAGATGATAGGAAGTAATTTAAAAATGAAATTTTACTAGTGAAGGAACTGTGATATGATAAAACCATTAAACATTTGAAATAGCCTTGGTAGTTCCGATGTTTTTATTTTTTTAATTAGAATGTTTGATTGATGACTTTATAAAGTATAAGTATCTATTAAGAGTATCCTTTACTGATTAAACTTATTAAAATTCTTAATTGGAATTGATACTTTTTCTAAACTTATTATTTCAAATGTATCACAGCTTAATAGTGAATTTGACTGACTTTCACGTAAATAGTTGTTAAGTCAAACTTTACACGCCAGAAGGAAATCTGTGCCAGTGTTAGCAAAGCTGACATGATGTCATCAAAATTATAAATGTTTGGAGAACATTGTGGTTAGAAACTATAGATCTGAATTTCTAGTTGATTATCCATATCAAATCAAGTCTGTGGTCAAGATATTATACAAATGTCATCTAATCACGTTCAATTAATTAACCCTCTTGATGGCTAGCCACGTTGTAGATGACATAGCGTAATGAAAAGCCTTAATCAAACATTTTTTCATAACTACATATACATATCTATATATAAAGGCGATTTGGATGATATTGTATGAAGCTTAACTTGAGGTTTTATATTTTGAATTCCATCAATTAATTACAAATGTTTACTTTGTATACTATGTTTACAAATGTCTACATTTTTACTTCATAGTATAGATGAAGACATAATCGTTGTGTTTTCCGGTTTCTCGCAATATATAAAAACCACATCCAGGATATCAATAAACGTATCCGAGTTGTATGCTGTCGGTAGTAGAATGTGACAAGTTGTATAAAAAATACCCTAGTGAGTAGCTTACAATAGCTATGGATTGTTTTGCTTTAAATAAAAATTGGTTTTTAAAAACAAAAAAACTTCATAAAAGTTCATTACAAATAAAAAAACACACGTTATTTGTCTTTCTACATGAACAAGCCGTATTAAGTGCAACACGTGAAATTAATTTGATATCACATCGAATCCAAATGGACCTAAATTCCTAACAAAGCTCCAGGTTATTACCGAGGCCATACGTAGCCTAGCATAATTGGTAGACCAAACAAGCATTTGTTTCATGTTTAGTGGAAGTACGTGGCAATTAATCTGTAATTTGATAGCCACATGTCATTAATTTCGCTTCTATTTGTGTATATGTACGAGTATATTGTTAATGTCATTTAAAATCAACCTAGAATAAATCTTATACTTACAAAGTATATTAGATTTTCAGTTATTTTCTTTAAGTCACGTTACAAAATTGAATACCAAATATATTAATGTACTTTTTGTTTTTGTTTTTAAACTATTTGTTTTTAAACTACTTACATACATACACATGTATTTCTTCATGAAAATTTGTTCATGCGAATTTCATAGCAAATCCTAAAACAAATAGACTTGCTTTGGCATTTCTAAAATAAACGCAGACATTCAAATATTACTTCTATATGCTTCGTGCCTTTGAAATACACTATTCTTATAAATTTAAAATTGTAAAGTGATACAGATATTGATATTTCATGATGTCAACTTTGAAACTCTAAAACCGGTACTCAACTAAGCTGCAGGAAATTAGTATCCGTCTTTTGCAACCACATTTTATGGGATACTTTATATTAAATTGAAGAGCGCTCCTTGACGGCCCATAATATGAAGCCTTTTCACTTTACTAATACCTTTCAGTAAAAATCAAACAAGGGGAAGGGCGCAAAGACTGCGCGAAGATTTCAGTGACGGTGATTATTCAAGTTGATTGCATTTCTTCTAATTATAAACTTAAATAAAAAACAATATTGACTTATATCTATTTAATATTTTTAATACGTTTATTTAAAAGTGAAAAATTCTAAAACTATATAATTTAAGTTTTATATTTATACTAGCTGTTACCCGCGGCTTCGCCCGCGTTGTCAATGGGAAAAGAATTAATATTACAAAGTTTGTGACAGACCGCTGTATATTATCACTCAAAAAATCATACATGCATCGGTGCAACGTGAAAGATTGACTGACACACACACACACTTTCTCATTTAAAATATTAGTGCGAATAAGATTTTTCAAATTAATTTGGTATATTAAGTCACATACGGTTTGATTACCACAAACGATAAAATAAAACTACAAATTACATATGTATATACAAAATTTTGGTTATTTACATATAAATAAATAAATGAGTTACTATCAGCAACCGTTACTATAGCAACCACTACAAAACAAATAACTCAATAATGGCAGAGTAAACGTGTATTTTATTTATTTTTGAAATAAAAAGGGAAATGATCTAAGAAATTTAAAAAATAGGTAACCTATAATCTTAAAGTCATTCCATTGGTCATAGTTCTATATCGATACGTTCAATAGTTTTCGCGTAATTGGCCAACATAAAAAACTTGAAAGAGGCTATTTTTTTCAGTGTATAACTTTGTACTGAGTTTCATGATGAGTTTGCATTACATTATTGTAATTTATAAGAATTTAATCTAGAAATTTAGCCAATGATATTCGTCATTTATACCATATTATATTAAAGCACTATTGCCTCTCAAAGATCGTTTTAAAAAATATTTTTGTGTTTTTTATAGTCCAAATAGACAAAATTAGTAATTCCTTTGCCTATTCGTACGATGTCTCTAAGTCTAAGTCATTAGTGCATTGTAGGTTCTAAAATTTCAAGAGCAACAAAACAAGTAACAAGTTACACCAAAAAACCTCTTAAAATCTTAGATTAATTTTCAGTGAAGTATGGAACTCTTACGGTTGTAATTGATTAGTAAAAACTAATACTTACAAAGATTCTAGGCATTTCTATTTAAACGTTCATAAAGATCTTCATGATCAATTAAGATGACATTTCTTAAGGATTTTATATAAGAAATTGTGAGAAACGGAGATGATTTAATACTTTTTATATTGCTTAAAATTGTGAATCCCGTGAATGTTGCTTTTTTACTATATGTAAGTAACATGAAGATCCTCGTAACTATGAATTGCACAATCAGATAGACATTGCTTTAGAGCGCCTTGAGAATTTGGCGATGCACTTAGGAACAAGATTTAGGAAGTATGAGCTCCAACTTCAGATTGTATTCAAAGCTTGAGTTACTATTTGTCACATGCATATATACATACTAGCTTTCCGCCCGCGGCTTCGCCCGCGTGAAATTCGGTTATATCGCGCGATATGATAAGGAGTATCCTATAGTCTTTCCCAAGGTCTAGACTATTTGTCAAAATTGGTTAAGTGGTTTATGTGGTGAAGTTGTAAGCGGTTAAACAATCTTATATGATTTTATGTTTGATAATAAGGAATTTCTATACAAACTTTCATTCCCTATTTCAACCCCCTATCATTTTTTTCGCGATAAAAAGTATCCTATGTCCTTTCCCAAGTTTAGTTCTATCTTCATACCGAATTTCATCAAAATCGGTTCAGTGGTTTAGGCGTGAAAGCGTAACAGACAGACAGACAGACAGACAGAGTAACTTTCGCATTTATAATAATAAGTAAGGATGTTATATAATATAAATATATGTTATATGATATAATATGTAATGTTATAAAGGTACTATGCTCTTGCCCTTTGATGATGATCCGCTGAACCGATCTTAATGAAAATGTAGCAGAGGTAGCTTGCGTTTGTATAACAGCGTTGTTAACTAATTCTAACGAGTAATATTATTAAAAGGAATAAAATACTTTAACTTTAAAAAAGTAAAAATTATAATATTTTCCTAATTTTTTAAATCATAATTTATTGATATATATACTTCAATAATTAGCTAAAATTGCAAATAGTTTGCAAGATTTTCTTATATAAATAGATAGATGAAACAATGAAAGCGCAGCGTAGAAGACAATTAAAGTTATAAAAAACCAGTGGGTTTTGCTTAGTGTTACTTCATATTACAGTTTTTGTCCTTACTCTTAACAATAATAATAAAATTAGTGGATATTTAAAACTAAAAAAGCTATTTTGTAAGTTATAATTTCATCTAAAAGTCAGAATGTTATGTAATTGCAAGTTGATATTCTGTCGGGCTTCGAAACGTCTTTGTACTCGTATATAAAATCTGTTGAAAATATTACGTGCCTGACGATGTCACGTTGTTTTTGTAACTAAAATCTACAAGTAAATTCAGTAAGCGTCATATTAAAATAAATATGTGGATATTATTTGTTATACTTATATTATCTATGTTATTCATAGAATTTAATTTATTTTGTAATCTACTACTAGCTGATGTTCGTAGCTTTGTTGTTTTTATTACTGTTGTTTTATCTCCTGTGAGGAACGGAGTATCTTAGCACTAGGTTCCCTCTGCCTACCCTGCTATATGCGGGATACAGCGTGAAGCTATGTATGTATGTATGTATGTATGTTTTATCTCTTATAATTTTCGTAAATATATTAAATACACAGATCACTTTTTTATTATTTTATTACAGAACAGATTATTATTAGATATAGCATAGAAATTGCTTATACCGCAAAGCATAGCAAAAACCCAAAGAATAATATTAAAATGTGATGTAATATTATGATGATCTTTTGTTTTTTGTTAAAGTTTTTATAAAGTATGTTTATAAAAGTAAATTGAAATAAAATGATGGTTTTCAAAAAAATTAATAGCATATGACCATCTGACTCCTGATCCAATTCATGGGATGATCTAAAGTCCCATCCCGATACGTTCAGTAGTTTCGATGAGATCGACGAAGAAAGCAAAAGTACTCTGATTACACATAGACTATCTGATCCTCGCAACGTCGTTGCGGTGATCAGTTTCTCAATAATCTCTGTATATTTCGTTCTTATATTCATAATCTATTGATTTTGTGATTAATTATCTATATATAAATTCTTCCTCTTCTTCTTAGTCGTACACTCCTATCGGAGTGGTCGTGGGCATGACCTGTCTTGTTTTTTGAAAGTGAGATTGCGAGATGTTTCCACTTGTCCCTATTCTCAGCAATGCGTGTGCACTCATTAATGGAACAACCAGTCCAGGACTTTATTATGTCTGTCCATTATGTGAGAGCGCTGTCGGTCTACTTTCCCCTGTGCAATGAGACGTTTTAGCGAGTTTTGGATTCGTGCGATGTGCCCAAACATCTTAAAAATACGTATCTGCGCACATTTTCATTTGCCTTTGAGATGTGGTATTGGAGGCGTTTGTGGAGATTTCAATGAACGGCGAGCAGTCCATTGAACTCTCCACAAACGCCTCCAGCACCACATCTCAAAGGCGTGGATCTTGGCACGCAGTTTCCGCTGGATCGTCCATGATTCGGCTCCATACAGGAAAATAGGAAATACTAGGCATCTCATTAATCTTAGTGCTTCTGGTTATGTGGCGATCTTCCATATTTTTTTGAGCCTTTTCACAGCTGATCGTACAACAGTACACCTCCTTTTGATCTTCTCTTCACAACTACCAGTATATATAAATAAGTGAAGCAAAAACTTTGGATCCCTTTTTACCAAAATTAAGCGGACGGACGAGCATGAAACTTGGTACACTTATAAAACTATAAACATATAGCGAAGAAGTTTTTTTTAAATAATGCATAAAAAGTATTTATATTAATTTAATAAGATAAATGTTACACAGACTACCATGTCTTGACATCCATGTCTATGAATTGTCTATGAATTGTATACTTTATATTGATATAAAGTGACATATACATTACTAAAGACAGCGCGTCAACAGGGACACTAGTTATTATTATTGTCCTTTAATTATTAAATAAATACAATGATTAAGCAAATCTTTTTTTAATTATAGCATAGATGGATGGTCTTCTTTGATTATTAATTTATTTTTTGTTGAACTCCTTAAAAAAACAAATTAATAATGCAAAAATGCAAGTATTTAGTTTTTTTATGGGCGTGCGGTATAAGATACGTTTATAAAAGTTAACTTTAAAAAATTAGGCTGGCTGCATGTATTACAAAAAATGATTCTACCATTTGTAGCACAGAAAAAGTTATGTTCTTTAAAAAATATAGAACAAAAATATTTTTCATGTAATTTTTAAACTTTTATTATTGTAACGTTAACAACCACAATGATACCTGTAAGCTCAATTGTTAAGAGCTTAATATTTAAGTAGTAATGAAGAATGTTTTACTATGTATGTTATGTCTAAAGTTCCAATACTGTCTGTAATTTTAAATATAGACTTAAGCTACATACTCTTTCTTGCATAGAGAGGTAGGAACGAGAACCCAAAGATAAATGCCGTTGTGCCCTTACTGTTAAAATTCAACATACAGCAATATTTGTAAAATAAAAATATAAACGCTAACTAATATAGTATCACGCTTTATCCCTAGCGGGGTAATCAGAGGGACTGTAAGAAACTATAAGAAGTTAAACTATAAGAAAATCTATACATAGAACGACTACTAAATTAGGATTCGATTAAAATTGTAGATTATTTTATCTAATATTAAATTATTCAATTTAAATATTGTACATAGATACGAGTATATAATATATTAGATATATGTACATACTTCAAACTATATTACATAAATTAATAATAATTTCTTAATTATTATTCACAAGCAAAACCTTTCAAGTTGTTAGAAGTGTAGCGTTAATTTAAAGTCCTAAATATTCGCGTAGCATGCAGTAAATTAGTGTGTAGCGTTAATGCTGTAGACATCGGCGTAGCAGAAATCGTTTACGCTGGCCCTTAAAATCTGTGAGTGCGTTTTTTTTTGTGATATTATCTAAATATAAATATTTTAATAATATGAATATCGACTTTGCTTACTAAGGCAACGTGTGAATACGCTTATTTGTACAAATATAGGGTAGAGTGAACTCTACCAAACGTTTGACATATACTATTGTAAATATAATTCATGATATTGTTAATTTAATGAATTTCTGTACCCTCCGCCTTCATCGCTTTCATACAATATTTCAGCCGTATCTTAAATCATGATTTGTCTTCAGTTAACATTCCAATAGCTTAATAAAAAAAGAATTTAATAATAACCGTGGTGCATGGTACAGCATCTGACTGTAAACGTAAGTAATTGTGGGTACAATTCCCACTGAGAGGAATGATTACATTGGAATTATTTTCATTTTCTCCTTCTGGCAAGAAATGGACAGGTAGAGGGGAACGGAATGTCCTGACACCAGGTTCCTTTCCTGCTTCGCGAGATACAGCGTGAAGTAATGATGAAAAAAAAAAGTTACGTCATGCCTCTGTTAAGTGAGATCAAGCGCAGGGTTTACTTCCACCATTAACCTTTTTTTTCCACTATCTAATACGTAACGTAAGTATAAAAGACGATAAGATGGAAAGGAGTGTCTTAAAACTAGATTCTCTTTGCCTATAAACAGTAGCTATAAAATTTACATTTATAATTGAATAAAAATTACAAAATTTCACTATATTTCGTTTATTTTGTGTTTACAAAGGTATCACCGGAAACTAAAAAAATAAGTATCTAATTAGGTTATATAAATGTTTTATACTTAGATATATTTTATAAATAAGGTGAAATGCAATATGTACTTAAAAATCAATTTTATCTGCACCCCATACTTCTATCTCGATTTTTCCCTCTTAACCTCACAGAGGTTGTCAGTGACATGCACGAAGAAAGGTTCCACTTAGTTATTTCTATGTTGGAACGATGATATTATACTGACTGTTTGAATGAAGCAAACGCTTATGTTCAGGAATACTCCAAAATTACACTCCAAAGAAGACATCTAAAATGAAAATGGACATAACAAATAGATTTACAGAATTCATATTCAATAAGTTTAGGTACTCTATTACATTAATTGGTCAAACTTTTATTGCACTTTTACGTTATTTTAAATATATATATATATATACATACAGAGAGGTAACC
>JAKGSA010000005.1:994525-1021228 GCA_033558755.1 Philaethria dido
TATATATATATATGATTAATACTTTAAATTATAAGCATTTCCATTAAAACAAATACGCCTTTTGTTAAAGTATCCCGCCGTTAACTGCTCTGTCAACGGTAGGGTCAGATGAATTGCCAACTGCAAGTTATCAGAGGTCGGTGTTAGGGTTGCAACAGTAGAATAATTACAGTAGAGCTTGGTTACGAATTCTTCCCATATGGTCATTTTTTTCTCTATTAGTACGAGTGTGATTTGTTAAGAATTCAACACAACCGGTAGAGCAACTTACTAGAATGCACCCACCGTTTTCATACTTGGCACTAAAGTTTTAGTTAGTTTCTTGGTCATCATCCAATGATAAAGAGCGTAGAAAGCTTCCGTTTGCGTATATATGATAATACCAGGTTTGACTTTACCGGTATTTCTTTTGGAAATACTTACTTATAATCTTTAACAAGGTAAAGCGCGCACTCAGTACTCAATACCTCAATTCGGCGGAATATACTACGTTATACACTGCTATGAGCGGGACACAGAGTGAAGGTGCGAAAAGAGAAAAGGAGAGTAAAACTTTTTAAATCACTCTTTTATCATTTGTAAGAATATTTTACATGTTTTTTATTAAATAAAATTAAAAAGAAATATTGAAATTTCTAATAAATAAATATTCTTATTTGTAATTGCACAAGCGTGCGACTGTAAACACGACAGATTGTGGATTCGATTCCCACTCTAGGAAATGTTAGTATTTTCATTTCCTGGGTAAAAGTAAAAGGTAACAAGGCAAAGCGCGGCGTTGAGTTCCGCCACTCAACACGCAATGCCTCAATTTGGCGGAAAGTTGGGAACGGAATTGTTGTAAGAAAACGGAGTGCCTTAACACTAGGTTCTCAGGTTCCCTCTGCCTACCCTGCTATATGCGGCGATACAGCGTGAAGTTAAAAAAAAAATGTAATAATTTTTTCTATCCTGAAACAAAGTATAGAAAAAAATCGTACGCTAAAATAAAATTATTAATGAAAAGTTAATACATAGTTCACCGTCCCGTAACGGTATCAGATATTTTCTCTACCACAGAGTCCACTTCTACTGCATACGAAATTCTAACAACATACATAAAACTCTGAAATTCATAAATTATTACTAGAAAAACAGTTTGGTGTAAATTTAATTTACCTATCCCGAAAATTAATTTCTGCAACACAAATAATAATACATTGTGTTAAAATTTTAATCATACCATCGAACTTTGTAATTTTACAGCTGATTTTATGAATAAAATAAATAAACCAAAAAATTAGTTATAAATGAAGGGTATATTACTTTATTGTTTAAGAACGTCATAATATTACATTCTGGCTTTATGCGGAATATATATATTTTTATATACGACTATTACCGAATTGAGGCGTTGCATGCTGAGTGGCGGAACTCAACGCCGCGCTTTGCTTTGTAATCAGAGCGATGAAATGAAAATATTAAATATTATTTAATATTTTCAATGCCTGCCTTGGGAATTGAACCCACAACCTGTCGCGTTTACGGTCACACTTTAGTGCCTCTACGCCACGAAAGGCCTCAATTCGGTGGAAAGCGAGGAACGGGAAATGTTAAAAGAGAACAGAGTGTCTTAACACTAAGTTTTCAGAATCCCTCTGTCTATCCTGCTATGTGCAGGATACAGCGTGAAACTAAAAAAGACTATTTTAACGAAAGATAAGTTATGTACGTTTTTTTCCCTAATAATATATGTGGCATTCCATGTTGATAATCATCACAAACAAATTAAATAGTTGTGGTGAATTGCTACGGCAAAGCCGCAAACCTGCGCGTTAATACATCTGACATATAACTTTGATAACCTGTACTCTATATTTAGATTATCTGTAATAATTAACCATAATTTGCGGTTAGAAGTAGAAATGTCGTATTGTAAGAGTTTTATTTTAACGCCTGTCGTGACGCAGAGGCACAAGCGTGCGACTGTAAACGCGATAGGTTGTGGGTTCGATTCCCACTCCTGGAAATGGAATTTTGCATTTCCTGGGTTTAGTAACAAGGCAAAGCGCGGCGTCAAGTTCCCCCACTCAGCACGTAATGTCTCAATTCGGCAGAAAGTGGGGAACGGAGCGTCTTAAGACTAGGTTCCCTCTGCCTACCCTGCTATATGCGGGATACAGCGTGAAGCTATGTATGTAGGTATATATGTATGTAAGAGTTTTTTAAGATCGAGATTTTTCACATGCAAGTTAACATTTTTGTATTTATTTATTATTAGCTAATCTTTTTTATGTAGTTATTACGGAAAATATTATTTTGTTTATTATAGAGTCATATTTTAAAAATCTAGCAATTTTTTTCAATTTACTTATTTGTTTCTTAATTCTTTTAACAATGAAGACAACAACCAAGCTTATTCTTATGTATAAGTTAACTCCATTTCCATATTTATTTACTTTTCATTGGAATCCTTATTGTAAAGAAATGCAGGAATTGCTATATGACGTCGATGTAGACGTGTTTGTATTCATCGAAACGACACAAAATCAATTCAAATTATATATACAATATTTCGCAGTTTATCATAATTACCGTTACTTCTTAATCGTACCAATCATTTTTCACTTTTTTTAACCTTTGTTAAGGAAAGTTCCACAATTTCTTTTATTAATCAATCTTAGTTAGTAATTGATTCTAGCTGCTTTAACTAAATTAGGTACAAAGTAAGGTAAATAATGAAACATGCAACATTATAGTGTGTGGATAAACCAAACGGGACGGAGACGTCAATTTAGAAATATATCAAACTGAAGAGGCAATCTTCTACCTACCTTTTGATTCAATATCTAACTTGCAATAGTGAATTTATATTTTTAGATTGTTTTCATGATTATTTTGCTGTAGCTCTTGACTAAATTTATAAAATTTAAAGCTGTTATTAAATATATATTTTTAGTAGTTTCTTTTTTAGTACTTTCTTTTCTAAATTCAGTGAGAAAATAAAAAATATATCGTGGAACAAAAAATATATCGAAGCTCATTCAACATTTCTCTAAATAAACTTCCATCCACTCACTATCCCTTGACAATTCATTATTTACTTTAACGGTCTAAGATATCGTAAATATTGGCATAAGCTTAACGACTTACTGTTAACTTTTTTTAGTACACTAGTTCTAGTCTTTCATTCAGTAAAAAAGGTAAATATGAAAATCTATTTATATGCTTGCGTTACTAAGTGACTATCGAACGGCGTACAACTACTGGCCATAGAAAACTGAAATTTGGCATGTAGTCCTTGGGGAGTGTAGGAGAGCATGCTGTCAATGTAGTTCCCGGAATTCTTACGGGTTTTAAATTTAATAATCCGATAACGCGCAACTTATTTATTTTATTTTTAACAGCTTTTCGCTTTTTCCCGCGTACTAGGGTAATCAGAGAGAACCTAGTGTCAAGAATTCCAGACATTGCGTACTGAGCGACGGAACCCAATGCCGCGCCCTGTTTTTGTTGCTTACCAGAGCGAAGAAATGAAAATAATTTATATTGAATGAAAATAATTTATCAATATTTTCCAGTGTGGAATTTAATATAGTCAACGTTTTCTCTTTCTAGGTTTAGGGCATCTTATGAACGAGTACCTATTCTAATTATGGCATTAAACAAGATTAAATAAAGTTAAATAAGTAATACTTATTTTCTCTATTAATTTAATAAAAGGATAAATAACTCAATTTCGTATTAAAAGATAAGATAGGTATATCTTAATAGTTTTGCGTAACATCGGTTATAGAATCGAAAAAAACATCAGTAACATTCTATATGTAGTAGTGTTCACGTTTTAATTTGGGATAAATTCAGTTCCTGTTGTAATCTGTTCTTTTATGCATATTTTTGACTTGTACAAAATAATTTTATTCTATCAGGTCACGTCTGCAGGGCGTCCCATTACAATTCTTATTTTTTTTTCATTATTTATACGCCAATCAAACTGAGCTAAGCAAGTTATGATTTTATTAATTCATTAATTTCTATTCAATAATAGCCAAGAGCCTGGAGCAATATATTGGATAGTTTTTAGTAGCGTTAAACAAACACAGTAAAGTTATGTCAATTACTCACTAGCGTAGGTAATTTTCTTTTCTACTAGCTTAACTTTTTACCCATGTACTGCAACTATATAAAATAGAAAAAGCATTAAGGAAAACAGAATGTAGGGAAATTTATTGAATCAGCTATATATATTTCCGATATATCTAATCAATCGGCGAATTATGTACACACAGTTTTGTTATCACAATATTATTTACCGGTTGCGTTGAACGTAACATATAAGATAAACGATAAGACATTGAAATTGTCAATCCTAATAAGTAATGTATTGCTACAAAACAATTTAATAAGCTTAGTATTTTAACATAAAAACAATAGTATTTTCATTTCTTTGTTCTGGTAACAAGGCAAAGCGTGGCGTTGAGTTCCGCCACTCAACACGCAATGCCTCAAGTACACAGAAAGAGGACAGCGAAAATGTCAGAAGAGTACGGAGTGTCTTAGCACTAGGTTCTCTGGTTCCTTCCGCCTGCCCTGCCGTGTGTAGAATACAACGTGAAGCTAAAAAAATATATCAATATATATGAGTCGTAATACATGCTATAGATGTTTAAGCAAATTTTAAAGTAAAAAAACATCATATCATCTATTATCAAGAAAACTAATTTTAATTTAAAGCCCTAAGAATCATGCTACTAAGATTTACACTACATTGGATGTTTGTTTATTTAAATGTATAGAATACTTGAATGTTTTAAAATGTAAAACGGCTGAACGGATGGTAACGAAATCTAGTACAATGGTACAATAGGAACAAAATTAGTATATCAAATATATATTGTTGCAAAAATGGGACAATAAAATTAATATAAGAAAGACCCTATTCCACGAGAAGGAATTCGCGGTCGCAGCTGGTATTTAACATGGCACGGAATAAGAAATCAAAACTATCTCTTTGATGTATGAAACTTATTTTAAATTTTCTGAAGTTGTCCAAAAATTTATCTTTTTATCATAGAATAAAATTATAGTTTTGATTCGGCGGAACGTGGGGAACGGAGTGTCTTAACAATAGGTTCTCAGGTTCCCTCTGCCTACCCTGCTATATGCGAGATACAGCGTGAAGCTAAAAAAAAATTATAGCTCTTTAGTAATACGAGTTTTATTCATAGCAAACAGTTATTCACAAAAGTTTAATGAACATTTTTTTTTTAACGTGAGGAAATCCTTTACGTATACCCGACCGATCGGGGACTCCGAACAGGTGTAAAGGGCCGAACGTATACCCACTAAAACCTCACGGTGCTCCTCCTCTACCGCCACTGGCCGAGGCCCACGGGAACTGGCCCAATCATCCGTGGGAGGTTAATGAACCTAAGAAATCATTTTAGACTTATAATATGACTTATTATAGACATTATGTGAACCCAATATACATTGGGATTGACTTCAAGCCCATTGTTTTGTTTTCTTGTATTTAATTGAATAAAATATCCTGAGCCTATTCTTAGTTTTGGCTAACAATTAAAAGTATATTAAGAATATGATATCATATCTAAATAAAGCGTCATAAACAATATAATGAAAAATCAAATGATAATAATTATAGTAGAATTAAATTATGAAAAAAAAAAATGGTAATTTTTTCGGGTTAATTGGGTTATGTAAAATTACTTACTAAATTCGATTCTATAGTTATCCTTTACGCAATTAAGGAGATTTGACCTAATAAACCATCGAATTCTATCGATATTAGGTTCATGTGGCCTCCATGAGGTTTTAGTGGGTATCGGGTCAGACTATATCTGTCAGTTCAGAGTCCCACATAACACAACTGAATCTCGAATCTGGCGGATATCAGTAGTGGATTTCCTCACGTAAAAAAAATGGTTTTAGTCGTTAAATATCCTCTAATATACCTTATTATTATCTTTCTAAAACAGTTAATCTTTAATATTTATTCTATAATTATTTAGATGTACTAGATATATATTGATCAAAAGAATTAACATTTGTTGTTTTAAAAGAAATTTATTGTTATAAAGTATGTCGTATGACAAAATCTTTTAAGGATCAATATCCTTAATAGATTTTGTCATACGAAATATTAAGATATTTATAATTTTCACTTCGCTGTTTATTTCATATTTAATACAATTATTAAATAAAAAGTGAAGTGAAAGTTAACTAACAACACTATAAACTTCATAAAATCTTCCGTGATATATCAGTATTATTACAATTTTATAGGTCGTGTAATATTTTTTCTTGTCAAAAAATATTACAATCTTCTTAATGACGGTAATATGAATGAGGTCGCTATCGCCCGCATTGTAATAACTCATTCGAATAATTGAATCATAATTTTATTGAATCCATTCTTCAAATTGCATTGTTTTATAGTATTTGGCACGATTTTCACGTATTAAATATAGAGCATTTACTTCTTTCGACATATTAATAAAATTAAAAATATTGCTATCTTTCTTTTCCACTAGTTAATAAAAAAGTGAGAAGTAGGAACGATTAGAATTTACAGAATAATATTTCTGCTTATGTTTTGTGACAAATATGGTGAATCTTGAACACTAATTTACAATAAAAATAATTATTAAAATTATTCAAGAAAATTAACATAAAACTTTGATAATATTATAGTGTATACCACAGTTAAAAATTAAAAATTAAAAAAGTTTCATTTTAAATTTGAAAACAAACCTTCTTTTATTAGTTTGTTTTATGGTGCAAACTGTACGATTTCTATTTATGTAACTTTAGCTGTATATTTCTCCCACAAGGCACACGGATGAGTTAGTTATTCAACATAGCAATGCTTTTTAAAGCAAAATCTATCACTTTACTTTCTTTTGTAACTAGACCTGACTATCATATGACATTGACATTTGATGACATTTTTATCTGATTTAGCCTTATTGCCTACTGAGCCGTATTTTTATAACACTTTTAGACGACATCACCAAAAGTGCTACAATTAATGACACCAGTTAAGTAATTGATTAGCACAATGATAATATGTTTGATTGTAGAAATTTAGAGTAGTGTTTAAATTACGCGTAATTTTTTGTTGATTAGTTTAACGTAGATATTAACTGGTAACAAGCGAAAGTTTTACTGAATGTTTTAATATAAATATATTGGCTTATAGTGGGTTAACGGAGTTTTATTATATATTGTACATTATGTTTTTGCTTTTAATTACATATATAAGCATTATGTCATGGGCAGTGTAGGGATACAACACGTGCTTTTATCAAACCGGAGAAATTAATGTAATTTAAACTCAATTACTAATTTCACGTATTGGACATTGAACCTAGAACCATCACGTATACAGTCAAACACTGTCACTTAACTTCACTCGATATACTGTTAACAAGCTTAAAAAAACTTTACATTTTACTCTATATAGACTTTAAATTACATATAATAGAAGAAATTGTGTTGTTCTTTTACAGGCAAAATACTACATAATTTATGTGTATGTATTCCAATTTTATCTGATGTCGCTTTTACATTTCATAGAATTTCCAATCACAAATATTCTAAAGAAATTTCACTTCAAAGACAATTGTAATGTAAAAAAGGTCCATTAAGTAATATAATAGCACCACTGTATAAATTTAAATAAATCTTGTGGCATTTTGTTTACCGAATGACAAACGTTCCATAATAGAAAGGGCGCCCTTTACTCTGTAGTGGAAACAAACTAGTTTACGTTGGCAGCTTAAGTGTAAGAGAAGTATGCAGTAGTATAAAAATTTAAACAAAAATATCTTTGCACTGTTGGAACTGTGCTTGGTAATTATTTCTTTATAAACCTTTGTAGGTATACCTAATATGACATGCACTTACATATATTTATATAGGTAATTTGATTTTGATATGATAAATTAATAGTTTAAAACGAACGAAATTTTTAACGCGTTTAAATTAATTAACAAATATAAATCTTTTGCTAAGTTACTAAAGAGACACTGCATAGCCGAATGTTCTAGACGTAGATAGCTGAATTTTGGCACATGAATTCCTTGGGGAGAGTACGTGAGCACTAAAACAGAATTTCCCTAAGTCCCTTTGGGTACGAAAAAATGGAATTTTAACATCCACGCAAATAAAGTTGCGGGCATCAAAATATGAAAAAAAAAATTTAAAATTATAAATAATTCTATTATATATAAACGTTTTTCGCTCTCGATCAGGTATTTTTAATAGTATTATACTCGTAGTGTTTGCTGGTGGCGATTGACAGTATTACAAAAAAAATAAACTGCTGGATTTTTAGATTTTTTGCCATAGGGAGTTGGCGTGCGAAGGGAGCAAGTGTTAGACCGGCGGCGACGGTGGATTACACGACTACCACATCCTATTATTCTTTTTTCATATGCTTTTCGACGAACAAATTCTCAACTTGTATGATCAATCAAACGTTTTTTTTTTTTAAATATGTCGTTCAATATTGAGTAATCTTAAAATTAACTAAAGCAGCGAGTAGCTATAGGCTGGATTCCCCTCGGTGGAATGATTATTTTAATTTCAATTTCCTATACGGGATGAAGCGTGGAGCTAAAAAATTGTGCGCTAATTTTCGAAATGTGTTAAATAATTAAATACACTGACGCACGGATAAAACGTCTTTTGCTTGAGCAAATGGTGATAAATTTATTTATTAGTTGGCACTCAACGATTATAACTGCAAATTATGTTCCTGCATTGAAAGAAAATTATAATATACAAAAATATTCTTTATATTGTGAAGGATACGCGAAAACTTGACAATAGAAATACGAGAAATGCATAAATATTTAGCTGTATTCATTCGAAATTCGGTAAGATAAACAAAAACATTGTGATTGTTAGTTGGTTTTGATGAGTGCAAAAAACTTGAGCAATTAAGCCTTGAAAGCCTTTTGAAGTTTTAATACAAGTATAAAACTTTTATTAATATACAAATCTAAAATTATATATCTTATATATTTCTTGTGGCATTTCAAATTTACTGGTAAAAGATATTTTAAGCATATTAATTGTATATATATTAATTGTATATAGCTTGCTACTTAGATATTGTATCACATGCATCCGCCATTTACAATTTTTAATTAGTATAAAGTCAAAAACGTTGTTTCAAAAAAGAAATTCAAGTCACGTTGTCTCTAAAGGATTTATTAATTTTCATATCCCTTATATTATCACACACAAGCCTTTGCATAAGCTTCTTACAGTGCACTCGACCGTTCACGCTCTTGCACGGGTGAACAATAAAGTGTAGATAAGGATCTTAAGCGTAATAAGATCCTCAGTCTAAACTTTAAAAATATATACTAGTAATATTTATTTTATAATTTTATATACTTATATAATGGCATCGATAGCATAACATCGATTTTATTTCAACGACTACAAAGTTGTTGTGCTATATGGTATACCTATAGCGAATGAATTTCGCCACTATGAAATGACGTCTCTTAATTTATGTATATTTAAATAATAATTCAATATCATGAATTTATATATAAGTAACTATCCATCAGTTATAGTGTAAATAATTCCAAGTTCTATATTTGACACAGCGTGTGTCAAATATAGAGTCAGATATAAATTGTACTTCACATAACGTTACAATTTATATGTTTTAGCAAACAATAAATATTTCGTAAATTTAACATAATTATATTTAATATTTACTTCGACTACAGGTTTTCTCTATAAGCAAATGGAAACTAGCAGCTATTGTATTCTTTTCATCTATTCACTTTCTAGCTATCCACATTTTCTTTAGCGTGGACTTAAACCTTTCCGTACTCATTCTACTTACCAGGCCATACTCGCCATAGTATGACATATAATCGTTCCCCCGGGTGGAAACCGAACTGATCACGTTGAACAACTTTTGTTAAGACACCTTTTTATTCTCATAATTATTATGCTTCTATATTATTACGTCAATCAAAGAATAATTTTTACTAAGACGATATTACCATATATGTTATTATTTAACTAGATTGTTATAATTATTCATTAGAAGTTGCAGACCTTTATTCTTTTTTACGTCATCGGAAGATGCTTATCATACTGAACAACTTTTGCAAATTTTGTTAAAGAGCCTTTACTTTATTTCTTACAATTGGACTATTACAGTTCTTCCTCAGATGTTCCAAATCTTCAATTTTTTATACTAACGGAAAATGCATATGACGCTAAACAATTATTGTTAAGGCGTCTTTTCTAAATTCCCTATAGATTTCCCTTATAGATTGATATATATCATTTGATAAAATATCATTGAAATCCATCCACATAGATTCAAGGATATGCGCGTCCAAATAGACAATCAAAAAAAACAGAGAGATATTATAAAAAAATTAAAATCATAGATTTATCCTATATGCCTGTTATATACATTACCTTAAATGTTTTTTTTTTCATAATTATCTTCATTGTACACTTTTTTACTGTTTTATTTCTTCTCTTCTTCTCTATCTATATTCTGTAAATATAGATAGAGAAGAAGAGAAGAATCTCCTTAGCAATCCTTGAATTCACCGTGCTGGTACCAGGCCCATAGCGTTTCAGAGAGAGGAGTTTAGAGAGTCTTGGGATTTACGACCGAAGTGTAGACTTAAGACGCATTAACGTTCACTACTACTGTCTGGATTCCTCTCTCTACCTAACCAAATTTGAAAAGATCCTACTAGTGCCGCCATCGAAATACGTTCTAGAAATGAACTGATAAAAGTTCTAGATAGGCCGAGATCAAGCGATCGGCCTATCTAGAACTATTATATGTAATAACTATTATTACAGTACTAAGAAGTAGATTATAGAGAGATTTCGCTGTTATACCTCTGGTGCCTACCTCTACCGCGTACAAATTAACTCTAAACCTATTCCAGTTCGTTGGTAAGTTCATAATACTTATTCTGGATGACGATATACCAACATCCTCAGAGATTTTGTATTGTTTCTCATACCTGTACATGAGAGTCCAAGTAGAGGCTGGTTCTAAAGTTGAGTAAGGCTTTTTTGTAGGTTTCTTCTTTTACAAATTCTATTATTATCTACTCGATTATATATCTACTACATATATGAAAATGATCGATGCCTTCCATCATTCGGTGAAAATGTTGAGATTAAGGTACGAGCAGGATCACTATATAAAGGTATGTTATGTTATACCAGCATAAAACGCATAATATTCGTTGAGATATTATTATATTAAATCTACAAATATACCCGATTGCCTGAGGTTCAAAAGCACCTTTACCTATATACACTATATTCATCTAACATTGATTGATGTGACGTTTTTTAATCATCACAAGTGGAATGCAATTTACAGATTTTACAAAAAAAGCCGCCAAAATTATAGCGGAGTTGTATTATAATTGTGTATTGTTATATTATTGTTGTGTCATTCAATCTTGAGATATAGAAATAATCAGTACATTTATCATTTTATTATTTTGATAGAATAATTTTATTCTAAAATTAAACTGATCTAAATTGAAACTCCGAAATAAAAACTACTACATTTATATCTTTCATTTATTTCGTGACTTCTGTAATTATTATATCACTTTACTGATCAATACAATTAAAATAGAAAATTAAAATAGCAGTCTCTGTAACAAACACAGAGATTGGTCATAACTGTGTTTAGATTAATTTTGATAAGATTTCTCAGAATCGTGCTTAAGTTAAACCAAAATTAGGAACCTTACTTTTGCATCGTTGCAATAGTATATTTTTGAATAGGAACTTATATTGGAAAAGCCATTACACATTGACTTTTCTATCTTTATTTTGTGAAAAATCTTTATCAATCGCAAGCTTCGTTTTTTTTAGGTTATCACTTAAACAATAACTGTTATAACAAAAACAAACGCAGTAGACCATGTAGGCGTGCACTTATGTACAAGACATCCTTCTACGCTTTTTCTGCTAAAATTCACAATTTATCTATACTACAATAAAATCGCATTAAAGTGTGTCTGTAAATTGAATATGAAAAAAATAATTTCATGCCATGACAAAACGGAAATAGAGTATAAATCTATGATTTTAAATACAGAAATTATGGAATCTGGAAAATCTTATAAAGAACTATAATAGTCTAGATAAATTATCATCGTTACGGATACCTTATTTTATATAACATAAAGTGGGGGAGTAGTGGCAAAAGCGGAATAATTTTGGGACCGAGACTCAATTTCAAAGGGTGGTCAATAGAAGTTGTTTGGCAAGGGTCATAAAGTCAACGGAAAATAAGTTGCGAGCATTAACTAGTAACAAATAAAAGGTTTTATATATCTTCAGAATGTACATAAAAGTGTAATAACATATACATACAGGGTCAAAAAAATACCAACCTGAATGCGAAGACTATTAAAAAGAGAAAAATAAAACTAATTTACGTGTTAAATTATCGTGAATAAGACAAATAATTACGACAACTTTTCTCACTTTCATGTAAGATCTCCAGCAGTTTTCATTTTTACTGGCTATCATTTTTATAAATCAATAACGTTAACCCTCAAACTATTCTGTACCAGTACCAGTTCACACATAATCAGAGCACTCAAGTAACTGGACTAGTTAACAAACACCAGAGTACTCGAGAATGCACCAATATTAGTATACACTCGATTAGAGTATCACAATACATAAAGGAATTGGCCCACTGGGGTAACCGTGTTGAAACAATAATGATTAGGAATAATATGAAATTCTTAGGATAAAAATCATAAAGACATTTTTATAGAAATTTGTCTGGCTTCCAATTATTATTTGGACTATTTTTACGCTAAAACTCATAATTTACTGAAATAATAAATCCAGTAATCAAAATTTCCTGTAAAGAAATGGAAATTTCTTACATCTCCATATTACAGTGTATCTATAATTACTAACTTACTTACTTAGCTTCACGCTGTATCCCGCATATAGAAGGGTAGGCAGAGGGAACCTGAGAACCTAGTGTTAAGACACTCCGTTCTCTTTCAACAATTCCGTTCCCCACTTTCCGCCGGATTGAGGCATTGCATGCTGAGTGGCGGAACTTAACGCTCCGCTTTGCCTTGTTACCAGGAAAATGAAAATACTAAATATTATTTAACCATTTTTATTCCTGGAGTGGGAATCTAAGCCACAACCTGTGGCGTTCACAGACGCACTTTTGTGCCTCTGCGCCACGACAGGCGTTAAGCGGTGTATCTATAATTGTTTATTATCACGCTCAAATTGATTGAATACTGTTTGCAAATTTATATTTTGTGAAATGGAAGTCTACGTACTACTGTACTGGATATATTCGAGAAATATATGAAAATTGACAGATATTCAGGCCCACTAGTCGACGTCCGCGTTGAAACAATTGTATCATATATACAGCTGTCTGTATTTGAGAAATTTTGAGAATACAGATACTGATGAATCTGACCTGCAAAATTGGTGTGTACACGTCAAGGTATTATAGAAAACGCTGTTATTCATTAGAGAGAATACTGTCTGTGTCTTTTACATATATGTAGAGTTAGCACATGTGCCACTTCAAACCTAAAATAGTTTTGTCTTCAGATGACAGAAACCATTAGGGCTTTATAAACATCTTCATCGTCGAGTCGCTAAATACTTATTATGGGAAAATAGCACTATGTTATTGTTAAATTATTTCTAAATAGCAGAAGTGGACTAACTGAAATTAGTGTGATAAAAAGTATTAAGAAAAAGCTCAGAAATACAAAGCATGGCTAACTTTGGAAGATTTTTTATATACCATTGTCTATATCAATGCGTGAAATGTCTCTCCCAGATGAAAGATCAAAAAGAAAACCACTGAGAAGTCTTATTATATCTGTAGGGAGATAGTAAAAACAGTTAAACGCTTATTTTAGGGATTAGGGCACTTCTTGATGAGGCACGGTTAATAATGACTTTGTCATATATAATTTTAGAATTTGTACATAAAGGATACTTGCTGGTAAAAGAGAACAGATAAGTATACAATAAACCACCGATTAATAGAATCTAAGAAAGTTGATTTATGTAAATAATATAAAAAAGCCTTACTTAAGTTTCGATTGACCTCTAGATTGGGTTTTCATAATGAATACGTGTAATAATTAGTACAAAACCCCCGGTAAACGAATGAACATAGTGGACGTTGTTCTTTAATCTACTATATAATTTGTCTTTAATCTATCTTCTGCTCGCTAGAGGTGGGTGAGACAAATAAAAGCGAAATCTATCTATAATCTCCCTAAAGATCTCAGCTTATCTAGAACTACTAGCAACTTATTTCTAGGATGTATTTGAAAATGGAATTTGTTCGATTATTACTTAGGTAGAGAGAGTGGAGTTAAAGGGGCCCTTTAAACTTACACTTGATTAGCAAGTCTCGGATACTGCTTCGAGCTCCTCTTCTGGCACATATGCATGTGGTGAGCTTTCCATCCTATCTCAGCAATTGTAAAAACTTTAATCACTTGGAATAAAAAAATGATCCTAAATTACATAGAAAACGAATATATTACTAATGTTAAAGAGATAAATACGAAAATTGAAAAAATATCGCGTCAATAATAATATAAAAATTTGAAGCTAAAATTATTTAATTTTTTGGCTTACAAGCCAAAATAATACGCTTGTTATTATATTTAGTTTATCCACCATGATTCCCCTTCATTTTTAGTAATTTTAAGACACAAGAATAAGCGTTAAGAGAACCTTAAGCTATTGAAGTATTTATTATATAAAACCCTGTAATTAACAAATTTATCTTTTTATAATAAATCAAAAACTGATAGTGCATAATGTAGACGATTTAAATTAATTAATTTAATTAAAGAAAATTAAGTTATTACTTTAAATAAATTTAACGTTATGATTCTTTTACATATTACCATATTTATTTTTTAACTTCACGCTGTATCCCGCATAAAGCGGGGTAGGCAGAGGGAACCACAGAATCTAGTGTTCACACTCCATTCTTTTTCAACATTTCCATTCCCCACTTTCTGCCAAATTGAGGCATTGCGTGTTGAGTGGCGGAACTCAACGCCGCGCTTTGCCTTGTTACCAAACCCAAGAAATGAAAAAAAAAATTACAACATTTCCTGGAGCGGGAATCGAACCCACAACCTGACGCGTTTTCAGTTGCATGCTTGTGCCTCTGCGCCACGACAGGCGTTACTTTTACATGTACAATATCTGAAATTCGGACGAAAACCGGAAAACGGAATGTTATGTTCTTTCTCTCGATCCTACTCCTACGCGGTAAAAGTGTGAAGTTGTAGTTGTTAATTGAATTGTATAAGAGAGATATCAAGTTTATCGTTTTTCAATACGAATAATTATAAGACCACATTAACCATATGAGAAATGTAGAATATTCGAAATTAAATAAGTAAAACAAATAACATAAAATGAAATTTAATTTTATTATTTTACTAAAGGAACAAAAGTTGTGGTTCGGTAAGTAGAGCTCGTAAAATATCAATTAAGTTTTTCGATGTTTCTTCATTTAGTTAATAATACTCGAAAAGTACAAAATAATTTTACGTTTTGCGTATTACATCTATTTATACTAGTGACCCCGGTGACGCGTTAACAACGCTTTGTCTTTAGTAATGTATATGTCACTTTGTATAAACATGGAAGTCAAGCAATGTGTGTAACATTTATTTTATTAATTTAATATACTTTTTATGCATTATTTAAAAAACATATTAGCATTCTACACTCCTTCTCTATATAAACTATAAGTGTGCCAAGTTTCATGCTCCTCCGACCGCGTAATTTTCGTAAAAAGGGATCAAAAGTTTTTGCTTCACGTATTTATATGTAGACTGTATTTTTGAAAACTGCATTACATTCATAAAGTAAGCAGTATGTTTATATAGTTCGTATCTAAAATTTTGACAGTTTACATGTAGACATTACGTTTACAACCGAACATATTTACAACCATCCCTACTAATATTATAAATGTGACTGTAGGTTTGTTTGTTATGAACATGAAACTGTGTACACATATTCTTAGAAGTTTTAAACAGGATAAAGAATATTTTTTATTAAAAAAAAATTAAAAAGAAATGGCAGATATTATTGTTCACCAAAATAACCCATATACGCACTCTATACCATGGTATATATACTGTCATTGATCGAAGCAGCGGGTAACAGCTAGTATAAGTATAAAACTTAGCACACTGACAATTCATAAAAAATCTAATTGTCTACACAAAATATTTTAATCAAAAGACATTTTGTGCTTAAGTAAAAAGAAAAAATGTCTTTCGTATCAACCTATAAAATTATACAGTATAATTTAAAAATAGAGCTTTTCTTATTTCGTACTAAACTAGACCGCTTTGAACAATACGTGAATTGTTGGCTTTTGTCACTGCAGACAACGTGTCCGTGACTGCCACAGACAAGCGGCCCAATAATTTGAACTATGGGGCTTGAAATTCCGCAATATCAATCCTTTGTAGGTCCCCTTTTTTAAAAAAAAATCAGGTATATGAAATTAAAAGAAATGATTTGCATAATCTGTTTCAATTTGCTATAATATATAGGAGAACGGCGGGTAGCCCCGGACGGCGGGTAGCCCTAAACTAAACGCATTGCTTAGACAAAGAGTTATTGTAAAGATACCTTCTTTATAGTAGAAGCAAATGTAGTCTGATCGCGGTGCGGTAAATTATTCGTGAGAGAATATTTAATTCCGCCTAAAAAAACCATGGCTCCTGTCAAATTTCATCAGTGGTTATTAGGTACTATAAGTAAGTTTTTATACTTGTTTGCTATTTAAAATATTAGAAAGTTTTATATATCTAAAGATTGTACTATTACAATCTTTAAATATATAAAACAATGTACCAGAACTGTTATTAAATACTATTATTTAATAACAGTTCTAGTCTTAGTTCTAGTTTAGTTCTTTGTACATTTGGAGTGCTATGTTTAAAAATTTTGCTTGATAACGATCTGGTAGCTCCGGACACTATGCTATCGCGTACGCCGAGATACGATTTTTAGTGTTGAATTTCGCAATAATATTTAAAAAAAACTGCACTTTAATTTTTATTTTGTTTATTTATTGAAAGTACTTTAATAGATACAATGTTATGTTAAGTATTTCTGCAACTATAGTAATAACATAGGTGAAGTATCCATATTGTTACTATATTATACCATATTACAATCAGTATTCTTGAAAAAAATTAATGTAACAGTTCAGAGTTTGATTAATATAAATAAAGAAGCTCCTAATTTAATATTAAATATGAAATAAAACAGAAAAGTCCTTTATTTTTATTTGCGTTTCATTTAAGTGTCCGGGGTACCTCCCCTTCCCCTAATAGCCATGAATATTTTTCTGACATTCTTTATAAACAATAATAATCATTTCAAATACTATATCTAGATAAACAGTACACAATTTAACAAAAACTATACGGTAAAATACCTAAAAAAATACAGTCAAATTGAGAACCTCCTTTTTTGAAATTGGTCTAAAACATACGGCTAAGCAATTGAACATATTTTTTCTATCATTCTTATGTCAATGGCTTTTTGATTAATTATATTGTGTTCGAAAGATAAAAAGCTTTAGAAGTCATTTTGCTTCTTTTTGTAGTATTTATGTATAAATACGTGAGCAAAAACTTTCCCCCCTTTTTGCGAAAATTAGGCGGACGGAGGAGCATGAAAGTGCAGAATAATAATATCTTTTTAAAGTTATACATAAAAAGTATATACAATTAATAAAATAAATGTTACACACACTATCATGGTTTGACATCCATGTTTATATAAAGTGACATATACATACGTTGATAGGACGCGTTATTAACGCGTCAACGGGGACAATAGTTAATATTAATATATGCGGTATAAAAGTAGGTATATTGTATTTAAAATAGAATAATGACTTAAACGCTTCAGCCTAATACACTCAGTAATTTACTATCGATTTCCACCGCTTAACGTGAAATTAACCGTTTCGCGAATTTTTAACCGGTAGATTCTTTGTCATTTGTTCAAAACTCCGTACTATAGGAAATGTTTTAAATATTATACAAATTATAAAAAAAATATTCAATATCTTGTATTGAAACAACAACATTGAATGTTAACTTTATAATTATGATATTCACGCTTGGTACTCTAGTTTCCAAAATAATATCTGGTGCAATATGTACTTTTATTATAACATTTTATTGTACTTCAATTTATTGTGTACAATAAAATATATTTTTTAATATACTCAACAAATGGTGTAAACTTCATAAAGGCAAATTTAGTTAAAGTAATCTATGTTTTTTCTATTGATAATAATTTATTAAGTATACTGCTTAAGTCACGAAGCACCTATTTAGGATTTATGTAGCTCTACGATAATTTTAACGTAGCAACGCTACGAAGAACGTCTCTTCAGTAGCTTATATTTAAAATGATTATTTATTTTAAATACGTTTACTTTAGATAATATCTATTTATTTAGTTACTTGTCTAACAATAGTATATTATTATTTTTTGCTATTGTGTAAAATGATTATTATGAAAATAATATTTTTATGACCTTATATAATAAGTACCTAAAACTATCATCAACATTTAGATACAAAAAGTGGACGGCTGACACTTACATCTCGTTCGTAAATAAACTTACCGGTCGGTCGTGAGAATAGACTTTAACTAGGGCGTAGCTATTCCAAGTAAATTTCCAGGCCAGCGCTACACTTTCCCTTTTAAATAATCAATGCCCATTCAATTCTATTTTTATTTTAATAATAAAATTGTAGAACTCAAATCAAATTACCTCTGATACCTATCTATTTTGGCGAAACAGTGGTTTTCAACCATTAAGTAATAAAAATAAAAAATAAAACCATTTACTTTTAAATAAATTTAATTTGAAAACACTTCATTACATATATATATATATTCTTATTTAATTCTTTACAGTACCACGATAGAATTAATAATGTTTGTCACCGCAATTTCATTTGACTTTGTGACCATTGCCAAAAGCTAAATATTATATAAATCTCTTTGTCTAAGCGATGCGTTTAATTTCTTAGAAATTGAAGTGTCCAGGGCTAACCGCCGTCCGGGGCTACCCGCCTTTCCCCTATATAAAAATTATTTTCTTTACTATTGTAACTTACATACGACCACTAGTCAAGTCAAACCCTGGCCTTAAATATATTTACAGTACAACCCGTCTAATGCGATTTCCTAAGAACTCAGAAAAAAGTATCTTAAGCGAGAAAATGTTAAAAGTGTGAAAGGAAAAACAGAAACGGTTTATATAGTAATTCCGTTTAGATATTGAATTATACATTTATAAAATAGGTAGAAGATTAATATATTAGTACAAATATAAATACTATAAATTAGATTTTATTATTACTATTTATAATAAGTAATCATTTACTTTGGTTTGACAAAAGTATTTGGATGGACCAGGTAAATTTTTTAATGCATCTTCGCTATAGATTGTAGCATAAAAATCGTGGGTGCTTGATAAAATAGATGCAAGTCTAATTTTTCAAAACAGTATTACATAGTTTCAAAACATTGCACTGACATTAATGCAATAAAAGCAAAATTAAGACAGACCAATGCGATATCAACGCGCTCCTAGCTGCCAATGAGTAACTGGCCACAAGTACACTCAGTATTTACAGGCCAGCTAGTTATTAACCGCGTTCGTTAACACATAGATGATGTTAAGTGATGATAGTTCAAACGGGACGACACGAAAACACGCTTTAAGTTGCAGGGACTTACCTCAAATAGCTCTATACTGTATTTATTTAATTAAATGAACTTGGAGTTTATTTAAAGGAAACGGCATCTATATTTATCTGATAACTCATATTCTTAATATTAAACCTGACTCCCATTATAGTATTTATATTATTGATAAAATAAAATTCATCTTATAATCATTTAAGTATCAGAAATTTGTTTTACTAAAATATTTATAACGGACAAAACAGTTAGTATCTAACAGCATAAATTACTTTAAAGTAGAAGTGCAATATACTCGTACTTGCTTTATAGTTTGCATTGATTTATAGATTGCTTGTAATCTGGTTAATTTGTGTAGCAATTTACGCCCCATTCAAATTAACTAAATTGACGTCTTGTAGGCAGGTTACATCAAGGTTCATACCCCGTCTTTCAGTTATATCAGTTTCCATTTCCAATAGACTCGAATGCTAACATCGGGTCTATATTCTACAATCTGTAGCTATGTGACTAAGGCTTAGTATGTGATTATAATTATTAATCCTATATATAGTTCTACTATACACATATGCATCTAAACCAAAGTGGAAGACAGTATACGTACTACATATTGCATGAAATATAATGGTGAATATTAAAAGTACATGTATAATCATTCGTTAACGGGATATTTTAATTATAAGATTTTTTTTTGTTACAAGTTGGGGCTGGCGAGCGAAACCAGCAGATGTGACGTACCTTTGGTTAAAAAACCAAGCCTAAATATTGTAGATGCTTAAAAAAGTAGAAATCCGATCGAGGTAAGGAAAAAGCGCAAAAGCTTCCGGGGCTTCGAAATTCCAGGAAAACATAAAAGTACTGTTATCCATGTAATTTTTATATGAAATCTAGGTTATTTGCAATGGATGTGTTTGCCAGTTTACCAGAAATTCCGTGAAATATTTTATAGTGTAACATTTAACATTTTGTAAAAATCGACTATTTTGTTTCTACTTTGAAACAATTTTAATAAATGTTTTATGTAATGTCATTATTAATTTATATGCTAGTTTAGATATTGACTTAGAAGCTTTAAGCGTTTCATTATTGTATCCTTAACTAGATCTACATATAGGTCGTAATTTGGGTCTTACATATAATAATCTATAGATATTTATATTAAATTTTAATAGCTTTTATTTACTGAAATATGTATACAAAATGCAAGTAAATAAGTTTGGCGCAGTCCTGATTGATATATGTATGTGTTAGATATTCAGGTACTTTATCATAATTTCTTTTTTTCTTAACAAACTAACCTTGTTTAATCTCCTTATTACCTGTTATAATATTCAGAGTTATATAATCGATCAATCGCTTATTATAGAAAACATATTTAACTATATTAGTAAGCTTCAAAAACAATTTCTTAGATAGTCCGTGGATTTATTTTTTACTTATTATTGACGAACAAATGTTCAGCTTCTTTAGTTAATTTAGAATATCTTAGGTAATAAATAATTTCGTCGTCAGCCGGAAGTCGTCCACTGCTGAACATAGGTCTCCTCCATATAAAGCCATGTAGAACGAATGGACACTGCCTCCTGCATCCAGCGTTTCCCCGTAATTTTGACCAGGTCGTCGGTCCATCTAGTAGAGGGCCACGCTTTCCGGTTCGTGCTCGTCAATCGAGAACCTTTCTTCTCCATCGTTAATTTCGTTCGTTCTCCTACGGATTTCTTCATTACGAATTTTATCACGTAATAAATAATTTATTTCATTTAAAAGTCGAAATCAAAGTATAAAACGAATTATATAATCGTCACGTGAATAGAATAAACTAACAGATAAACGTTTCACAAAACTGACAATTTACTTAAATTTTTTTCTTACGATGAAACAATGTTTCATAGTATTTTCCTTTGAAATGTTTGAATACAGTCAGTACGCGAACGTTCGGTTGCAAGTAATAATATTAATTTATTCATATCTTTTAACAGTATTTTTAGATATTTTTTTTTAAAATAAAGACCGAAGGAATAAAAATTATGAAGATAAACATTTTACTTTCTGTTACTCTTATTAGAGACTAAATTAACTCATTAGCGTGACTCCTCAACGCTTAATCTGACCAGACACAGCGTATACAGTTATACAACTAGGAAAGGAAACACTTCTAATAAATAGAATAGTTTTGAATCATAAAGCTACTACTCAGATATATGGTTTTAATTTTTTTTTTAGCTTCACACTGTATTCTGCAAATAGCCGGGTAGGCAGAGAGAACCTGAGAACCTAGTGTTAAAACACTTCGTTCCCCACTTTCCGCCGAATTAAGGCAGTGCGTGCTAAGTGGCGAAAATCAACGCCGCGCCTTGTTACCAAATCCAGGAAATGAAAATACTAAACTTTTACATTTCCTCGAGTGGAAATCGAACCCACAACCTTAAGCGTTTACAGTCGCACGCTCGTGCCGCTGCGACACGACAGGCGTTTTAAATCTTCTGTTTTAGATATAGAGAACATTACATAAGAGAAGTGAAAAAAATAAATAAATATAATAATAAACAAGAGCATACATAATTATTTTTAAAATTAAAATCACATGCAATATTCACTTTTTCCCTGTGAGGGGACGTGTTCATGGGCGAAGGTAACCACTTACCATCAGGTGGTTCTTCTGCTCGTTTGCCATCCGTTATCTATAAAAAAAAGACTTTCAGCTAATTATAACGGTATACAATACTATTATTCATTCACATCGATTTAATGTGGAGGTTTGACGAAGTGACGTTTTCTTTAGAATCGTTTTTTATGAAACATTTGTCATATATTTTGTATACATTATAATTTTGATCTTCAATCTTTGTTTTAGCTCTATTAGGTATTGAATTTAGTAGAATAAGGTTTTTAGCTAACAATTTTACCTGAGAAATTTCATGTTCAAAGAAAAAACACTTACCGAGATTCCGTGATTAATGAGAATCGACTATTATTAATTGTTTGCTTTCATTTAATTTGCAATTAGTATTTTTAAATATAAGAAAAATAAATTATTCATACCTCAGGCTTGCCTAAAATTACTATATTTTGTTAAAAATGACACCACAAATTCAAAAAGTGCAGGCAATATGTGAGAGCTTAACAAAACCTGTGATAAAATACAAACTTTTTTTGAATACGAAGCTGAAAATCGGCGTGGCAAAATAAAAGTACGCGTTCATTAATTGACTTATTGGAAAATTTTAAATATCGACGACATCATCACGGCTCAGGGCTATGGAATATAAAAATATACTTAATAAAAAAAGACATTTAAAACATATATTAATATTTACTTGGTGTTTCCTACTTCTTATACAGAAGTACCAGGTGAAATACTTCAGATTATTGGAGAAATCTTTTACCTTAATAATATCTTCGTTAAACAATTTTATTTGCCATTCCGAAGGAAGTTGGTATATATTTACAAATAAAAAAGATAGTAGAAATGTTCTAGCCACTCACATATTGTTCTCAGGATTTTCTTTGTAGTTGTGTGTAATGGTATTACACAAAGGTTTTAATATTCCAAAGTATCCAAATACGTCATAATATGACGAGAGAATATTGAGACTATAGCATACTGAAAACTTTAATGTTGTTGATGAATACTACAATGGGTCAAGTAATTTCATATCCAAATACTAGAGTCAAATCAAAACTTTTAGAAAACTAATTTACGATGACTTGTGTGTTTAACATCGAGAGCAAAATTTCGTACCGTGTATCTTTCATACTACCATTAAGTAAATTTACAGATTAAATGGAAATTTGTATTGCAAAGACTCAACGCTAACTGCTACTAATACTAGAAATAACATTAGTAAACGATTATTAAACATTACTTTTACTTTAAAGTAAAAGTTAAAAAAGTTAAATATTTAAATATTCAACTATATAAGTTGCGTAATATAATTAGCAAGTATTGTTTTAGATTTCTAGGATAGATCATTTTTACTGCAAATTTAATAAATAAATAATTATCTATTATATTTCTTTTTTGGAGAAGTTATCTGATAAACTGGGGTTTTAATTTTATATTTATTTCTTACAAATATACAATACAAATTAGTTATTTATCGTATTAAAAAACAGCAGCAATATTCGAACCTGTACTCTTTGTATATCGTTCAGATCATCTAATCTAGCCAATTAAGTTTAACCATTTTAGTCGTCCAGGTGCAACAAAAGCTGTGTATTCCAATTTTTATTAGGAATTTAATTTTTTTTTGAAGGTTTCTTGTAGGTAACGAAAGATAAAAGTAATATTGTTCTAAAATTAGAGTTTTTATTTAATTAAATTGATTGTTGTGTAAGAATGTCTACATATTATATTATTTATATAATATAAAGATAATAAAACAACGTATACATTGCATGCATTTCGTTGGAATTTTGTTTCATTTTAGCGACAAGTGGCGTTTTCTTTAATTTATAAGGGTGAAATACAGTTACAAAAAGTATCTAGTCAAAAGTAATCGTTACCAAAGTGTAAGCATATTTTTTTAGCTTCACACTGTATCCCACATATGGCAGGGTAGGCAGAGGAAACCTGAGAACCTAGTCTTTCCGCCGAATCGAGACATTGCGTGCTAAGTGGCGGAACTCAACGCCGCGCTTTGCCTTGTCACCAAACCCAGGAATAAAAAATACTAAACTTTAACATTTCCTGGAGTGGGAATAGAACCCTATCGCGTTTACAGTCGCACGCTTGTGCGTCTGCGCCACGACAGGCGTTTCATTTTTATTTCATATTATTGTTTTTTTATTAAAATAGGATTCAGCTATAAAATATTTACTGGCTGGAGTTTTTTAAAAAACATGTCGATGTTTGACCTATCACGTGCATTGAATATATGTAACTTGACACTTTTTTACTTACACGTGCTCCGTGTCGCTATCGAAGAGATGTCAATCAATACACCAAGTTGGCAGCCGAGTTAAAAATGTAATGAAAAAACAAAATAGTTTTTAAAATTAGCCAAAAATAAACGTATCAATTTAAACTAGAGTTCCCGTTGACGCGTTAACAAAGCGTCGTCTACCAATGTATATGTCACTTTAAAACTTTTTTATAAACATGCATGTCAAACCATAGTAGTGTGTGTAACATTTATTTTATTAATTTAATATATTTTTTATGATTTATTTTACAAAGATATTATAAATATGCACTTCTTCGCTATATGTTTATAGTTTTATAAGTGTACCAAGTTTCATTCTCCTCCGCCCGCTTAATTTTCTTTTTACTTCACGTATTATTATATAGATAGTAAGAAGAACGGATAAAAACATTTTATAATGTTATATGGTAGAGTAACATTGCTTTCGAAATTTATAAATTAATATGAAGAATATATGAAGAAGCTTTAAATTTTTACAAGTAGAATGTATTTTTTATTAATGTTTACGTCACATCTAATTATTATACTTACATAAAAATATAAGGATATTTTTATTTTGCTTGCGTTAGATACAATTCTTTTCTAAGATATTAAAATTGAAAAACGACGAAGTTAAGGCGATTATGTACTTAACTCGTTAAAGTGTCAGTGGAAGTTTATATTATCACATCTTTTTCTCATGATGTAATAAAAAACTATATAAAAATATGATATATAATTTATTTAGAGGCCATCGTGGTGCAGTAGAATAGCGTCTGAGTGTAATCGCAAGTGTTCGTGGGTTCGATCCCATTTGGATGAATGATTATATTTAAAATATTTTTATTTCCCCATTCTACTAAGACTAAGCCAGGCGTTAGGGCTCGAATTTGGAGGGAAAGAAGAGAACAGAGTGTCCTGACATTAGGATTTCTCTCTCTATATAAACTTAAAAGATTTTTAATGTTTTAAAAGTAATATTTTGATAATAATAATATTCTTTATTATACACCCAAAGAATAACATAACAAAAACATAAATATAATAGAACATTTGATCCTTATTTTTAATGAAAATACAAGCTTAAGAAATTGTTGTAATGACATGTAATGTTACTTCATAGTTCATAGCAAATAATCATCTACAAAATTAATAAACTCAAATGTCATATACATAGTTGTATATTTGGGGAAAATCTATTAATAATTGGTACAAATAATCATCACATAATTATGTAATAATCTTTGTGTTTGATATATTTACGTGATTACTGCAACAAAAATGATATTACACATAACGACTTTACAACAAGTTTACAACTCATTTAAACGTCTACGCAATAAACTTTATCCTATACATGTGGTACAAAAGTTAATTAAATCGATGGAAATACCACTTGACCTCACCACCGAGTATCCTAATGTATAAAGAAATCAATTAATTATGTGTAGTGGCGTTTCAATTAGTAATTGATTTACAGGATATTATTGTGTTAGTATTGCTGTTTTACTGAACAATGTCACATATTTAATCTCATGATTGAAAAAATATATGAGTTACTTGAATTTGGATGTCCATTTGGATAACAAACACAACATTTTATCCAGATAAACTATACGAAAAATATACACAGTGCAAATTCAAAATTTAAAAACTTATTTATTACAGGAAATCTATATATTAATACGAAAAGAAAAAACTAAACATTGTACATGAAAATTGCGTTGCTGAAAAAGCATGAAGCTTGGCATGAAGCTTACACGGGCAAGAAGTGAAAAATGACAATATTTTTCGTAATAATTGACACACCTGTTATATAAAATGGCATACACGTTGCTAAGGTAACGCGTTGTGTGTGTGTCAGTAAAACCTCTAACATAAAAAAATATTCATATTTTTAACTGTATTATTGTTTGTCGCCATAAAAGAAAAGTAACTCATAAATGCTAATAGTGTATTTGAAAATACATATATATAT
>JAKGSA010000005.1:1021329-1114522 GCA_033558755.1 Philaethria dido
ACCTATATATATATATATATATATATATATATATGTGAAACAGTTACAACTGAGTCATATTATTATGTAAAAATGATATAGATTAATTAAACTAAAACTAATTGAATATTAATACCAATAACTATGCTCTTGGTGGTATATTTGATACCGAATCGACGTTTGAGTGTGCCCTCTTTAGCCTGTGTTGCACGTGGAACAGTCGACTACCTAACAAGCGTTTTAATGAAGTTACCGCCTGATGCGTGCTATCACGCCTTCGAAAGGTCAAAATTGGCTCGATTAATGCCACTGTAATTTCCATCACGTAATTTATACACTATCCATAATCATTATTAATGAAAAAAATTAAAAATATGTTATAATATATAATAAATACTGTAATGAATATATGTCTTAAGTTATAAAATACTTGCATAAAGTAATCATATTAAATTTATTAGCAAATTTTTAATATTTATATTTTGTGATTAATAACTTAAAAATAATAAACAACCATTCTTGTTATTTATCAACGTGGGGGAAGTGGAATAACAAAATGGCGGGAAAATGACGGCTTTTTAAATGTGATGAAGATTGCTAGTTAAATTTAGTAAAATTAATTACGAAATAAAGAAAGCTAAGCATCATACTTGTGGTATTTAGTGAATAAAATGTTATAAACGTCTGTCTCTCTGTACATAATACAAATAAGAAAAAAAAAGTTCTTTCAGTTTAGTAAAAATTATATATAATTTAAATATTAAATTTTAATAACTAATTAAAAAAATGTGTCTGTTTTGGTATTTGTACCATCAAAACTAGTACAATATTATATATATTTTAATATAAGTAAGAAATATGTTAGTAAGAAAGGATTTTTCATGGGTAAGATTTCCTCCTGTGCGGTAAGAAAAATATTTAGCACAAAATATAACTATTTTCTGCAAAGTTAAATAAATATTCAAGGAACATGTTTTATCTATAAAAGAGCATCTTTGAGCGTGATAATCCTCTTTGCTGCTTCAGAATAAACGTAAAGTAACTGAAAAGGTTAAAATTGATTTTTTTAAGAATTTATTTATGTAACAATAAGTTGAAAATATCATATATAAAAACATGTATATGAATATATATAATATGTGTAATATACATGTATACACATTATACATATATGTTTTGTCTTTAAAATTTTTATTATATTTGTAGGAGGTTAGGGTAAATAAAACGGTCATTCGGTTTTATAAATTAATTATATTTCACCGAAAAGAAAGAGTACTCGAAGAGACTGCTTTTCGACTCGTAAGTTCTAACACGTAAAGAACACAGTATGAGTGGCGGCAACCATTTTATAGTAAAAGTCAAAAGACATGCTAATTATAAAAGATTAGTTTTTGTATAATAATCAATTGACAATCTATAAAACAACTTGACAATTTAACAAGTCAGTTGACCAACTATAAAATCAATTGATATTCCAACAATATTATTGTAAAAAAATCTGTGATTATTTCTAGTTTATTTTTAACCAAATTCAAATTTACTTAAATTATATTTAAAAAAATATATAAGGTAATATATTTTTTTAAATACAATTTAAGTAAATTTGATCATTTGAAAATAATGTAACGCGCATATCAGAACATTGTTAACTCTATTCAGCAAACGTGGGTAATTTTCTCCAAATCTCATTTAAAAAACTTTAAATAAAGATCCCAGCTTTATAAAAGCCTACTAGCTGTAATTAAAATGTAATTAAAAGCTAAAACCTGAGCATAAATGCGTCGTCTGTGCCACACTGTATACACTATTTACATGGAACAGAAATAGACCGAATAGAACGAATTCGAGGTACAGTGTGTTGAGTGGAGGAACTCAACATTGCACTTCGTCGTATCAGACTGTTGAAATGAAAAAATATTTAAATGTTATCCTTCTTCCGAGTGCGGCTCGAACCCACAACTACCGCGTTTATTGTCCAGACATTGTTCCATTGCGTTACGGCGAACATTTAAAATATTCAATCGGAAACTTTTTGACATATGTATTGACGTATAGTTAAAAAGAGCATTTATTAATGTAATACTCCAAATTAACGTTCTCTGTAACAGAAATATTGTGTAAGCCGAGAGCTCTCACTACAAAGGAAAACGGTGGAAAAACACCACGTTTGACATTTTTAATGAGTTTCGTTCAATATTCCCCGCGGCAGTATCACTGAAAATTTTGGGTGACTTGGTATCAAAGAAAAATTCATAAAATATTTTAAAAATAATCTTAAAAAACATTCTGCAATCAAAACATTGATCTCGTAGGTCTAAGTTAATTTAATCGTATTATTATTACATCTTTAACATATTTTGTTTTATGGAGGAACAAGGTGCTGTAAAAATAAAGCAAGACGTAAAACAAGGCTTTAATTTTTCGTAGTACTCATAACTATTATATAGTTACAATTTTTCGATTTAAAAAAATATATACGAATTGGTTTTCAATCCATAGATAGCTTTGCAACGTATCCCCAATCCATGTCAATTAATTTAGATCTGTCGGTATTACTATGTTCGAGATCAACGATTGCGTTCGTATAAGGGCTGTTGTGGGACTTAGAACTCTTATTTAAACTTTAGTTATAAAATTTCAAGTGTATCGTTTTACCATTAACTGCTACACGCTCTACTTCAACGATAGATTCGTTCGATTTAAAATATTATCTTTCTATTTTCAGTGATTTTTATTTCTATGTTTCTTTAATAATTTTTTAAATGTACTTGATTTTTTCTCCTATTTTTGTCCTACTAAATCGTTTTATACTTATCTGGAGAAGTGATACACTTTGTACATGAACTTTTTATTTTTTAAATTGTCCCTAGCATGGCATTCAAAACGGAGCGTCATAAGCTACGGTCCCGGCATACGTACTTGTCATCAATCTCTTAATATATGCTCATCGGTATGTTTGCCAACCGAAGTCTTCCCTTCTTCTCGTGCCATATATACTTGGTCATATCTCTTTTTTATTTATCAAAAAGAATCACAAAAAAAATTACAACATACTCAAAGTACCCAAATCATCTAAAAAAATTCTTTGTTATTACTGCCACACTTTCCTTTATATACCCCATTCTGTAGATGTAAATAAATTGTAAATTTTTATCTGTAAGTAAATTGAGTTTTTATTTTACATGAATACTTTTATTTATCTGAAGGAATTTGAGTGAATTAAAATTTGGTTTACTAATTAATTAACTCTACAATATTTTAATAAATTATATAAGTAAGTTGACTTACCAGGCTATTCACGCTTACAACTGATATATCTCCATTGCGGATTCGATCAATTAATCTGTTTCCTCATCCATCTTTCATTTCATCAAAGCGCACAGAGCGCGTTTGATAGGTAGGCTTTTCTGCATCTATATAAATGTTACATGGTACCGAAGCGTAGGATCTGAGCTCTTTCTCACTTTACTATACCACTTTAATTATTATAATTCGAAGCAAAACAAATTTTGAACTAGACAATTTCCGCGAGTTCGTCATTTCGACTACAAAATACTGAACTGAAACTATATGAAATAATTGAAGAAAAATTTTAAATTAGTCTTTCTAATAAGAAAAAGTGTAAAATATGCAGAAACTAATATAATAGAAAGACTATTAGTCTATGAGACTATGTTATACAACCGTATATAATTAAAACAACAAATATTGATGGATTGGTACTCCCACTGCCAAATAACCGATTTGTCTTAGGTTGGACAGATGTATTACAGAACAAAAGTTATATTTCAATTCAGATTGTAGTCAATGATTTTACTCCAAAAATAGAGAAATATCTTCATGGTACAGTGAAATTTCGTCTGACTATAAACGCGGTGGTTGTCGGTTCGATCCCCACTATGGGAATGATGTGGCGGATATGTGATTTTTAATAAAAAATATATATTATATTACAGTTCGTCACGTATAATTTTAATGGTATTTAAGCGTATGACCTAAATGAATTCCTGCAGCTGCTAACTACTTAACAGGTCTTGACTAAATTTGATCAGTGAAACTTTGTTCACATGGTCTAATCTCTGACAGGATTAAACAAACTCATTTGCACTCCATTTAGTTGGGATTTCAAGCTCACTTTGTCAGATAACTTTCAACAGAAGTGCTAAGCCAATAAACGATGCTAGTTATATAAAGGGTATAACCCTTATACCCTATTTTTTTTGGATAATCGACAAAAGCTGAGCACTATTTCTAACGGACTTGAAAAAAGGAGGAGGTTATCAATTGGAAATTATTTTTTATTTTTCATCTGTGTATCTTTTTTTACTGCCTGAACCAATAGTGATGAATCTTTTTCTATATAATAACTATTGCCTCTGATGTAGTTACATTTATATTTATTTAAAATCCGATGATTAGTTGGAAGTTATGCATAATAATTGTACTTTTTAGTGCCTTTTCTTTGTAACCGGTTTTTTGTTAAAATGTTCATTATCACATATCGTACGTACGTAGTACGTGTTTACATTTGATAAATGTAGGAATTGGAAGAATATTTATATTTAATTTCTTGGCATTTTTCTTGTCCAGAGGCCACCATGGCGTCTGACTGTAAATGTGATCGTTGTATATTTCAAAGTCATTTGAGGGGTATTAATATATCTAAATAATGTCATATCTCCGCTCTAGCGTATGTTACCAACCAACAACGCTGAATCTCACTACTTAATACAAACTTTCTCGAATTTGGTCAAAAAATTAAGTATGGAGTACCTTGACATTAGATTTCTCTATAACAATAAAAACGTTAATTTTCTTTACAAAAAAATGTATACAAGAAAAGTGTGAATTTGTAAAAAAATTCTTATCTGTTCCTTACCATACGGTAAGCCATGCTTTTATGTTGCTTATTGATTGATGCCTACAAATTTTACTAAATAGTAATTTTATGTTGAAATTTTATGTTTTTACTTCAGTTATTTCTTGTCCATGAGCTCAATGACCGTGACTGATCGCAGTAATAAAGAAATATAAGACAAAAAGAATAATAACTTTTATTTAAAGCAGTAACAATCAAACAAAAAAAAATATTAATAGTAAAGATTATGCCTTATTTTATTAATTGAGAGTGAAAACTCTAAGTAAGAAGAGTAGCTGAAAATTACAGATTTTATCACATTGTATTGACGTTACAATAATTAAAATTTTTATAACAAAAAAACTTCAAATAAAATGCATTAAAATATAAATTATTACGAATAACTCAAAAACTACTGGTGAGATCTTAATTAAATTTAAATGGTTCACTAGATGCACTAACTATCATATAAGAAAATGATCATCAAACTTGGTTCAATTAGTAAAAAGTTATCCGATAACACACATCAAATGTATATTTGAGAGTGAGTGAGAGCGTATACTCTGATTAAAAACTTTCTTCTTTCTTTGAAATAGGTTAAAACATAGACCAGTAAAGTCAAATGGACTATTTACACAAAAATAGATAGTCTAAATTTGTTTTGTAAGTTTCGATAGTTTTTTTATTTAAAAAATCTTAAATACAAGCTTTATTAAAGAGTTTGATATTGCAATATATGAATATATTAATATTATTAACTCATAAATAAATAAATAAAAAATAAAAAAAATAATTCTTGCTTACAATAAAAAATATAATACTTATATCTACTTAAAAAAAAAACAGTATTATACAAATACAGTCTCAATTTCTATTTAAGTCTAACTTACTCTATAATAACGACAATAATATCGTTATCTCATATAAATAATAAATTAAATATATAGATATTTTAAATAAAAAATAGTAGGCTTCTGTTCACACGATTAAATATAAACAGAACGGTGCGTGTTTCATACTTAATAAGGGGTGCATATCGATCCAAAACACCTCTATATGAAGTGATTCTTCGAATAGAGGCCTTAAGAACGTTTTGCTCGAAAAAGTCGAAGTAACATTGAGGTTATATTTTAATTTCAAAACATACTGAATTTAATATGTTTTGTTTAAGGTTCGCATTAAATATTTTTCATGCAGGAATCTAATAATATTACAATTTCACTAATTAAGTTTTTAGTGTAAACTTATGTGCTGATATTTTTTATGAATATATTACACCATTCAAGAATAATAAAGAAATATTTTATTTTATACTTATAAAATACTAATCCCGTAACATACGTTACCAGGTCAAGAGAGCATACCAGGATAGCAGAGCATTTTTATCATAAGAAAATTCTTTACTTTTATCTGCCCAATTGGGCACTTGGACGGATTATATGGGATTCCGGGCCGGCAAACGTAGACCATGCGTATTACCACTAAGACATCTCGGTATTCCTGCTTCATCTCCATTGGTCAAGGCCTCGAGAACGCTGGAAACGCAGAACGGAAGACTGGACTTCCATAAGCCTCGGCAGCGGATGCCTGCAAGGCATATCGTAGAGTCCAGAGGTGTGGGTACTCTCGATGATCTACTAGGAGACACACGAGGGGGCAACTTGCGCATTCATACTTAGGCCAGGAGACCAACTTTCTCAAGCTGGTCAACCCCAGCCGAAGTAGGTGAAGGCGCCGGTCGTGCCGCCTCGTCTTCGGGCACCAGTGCCTCGCAGGAGGAGTGGACCGTGTCCCAAGACTTTTCAAAGCTGATGATGACCTTCACCACGGCCAACAGTGAAGTGAAGGGTCGACGTTAAGACGCGCAGACTGGAAACACTTCCAGCCTGAACAGAGCATACCATGTCTAAACATTAACAACATAAGCAACATTACCTTCACGCAAATTTGAACTTAAATAAACATAGTAAGCAAGGTTGGTTAGACATGAATCGAATATAATTAGAACTTGTTTACTAGAATACCTAACTACATACCAGAATGTACTCACGTAACACAATCACTGACATCTAAGCTTAGCTCAATTTGCTTGACACAACCTTTTGGTTGCATATTGAATCATTTTCACTGATAATGGTTTAAGATAAACATCCTCCTAATCTTTATATTCAATTAACGGTTAAAAATATACAGCAATTATTTTAATAATAATCTCAATAGGTATCTAATATCTACAATAAAAATATCACCTGCTTAATAAGTCTAAAAATAAGCCAAAACAATGTCATTATCAATAATTGTGAGTCAGTTTGATAAAACTATATACGAGAACCAAAGATCGAGTCTATGAGAATAGCAATATGTCATTATACAATTAACACTGATTGTGTCAAACGACAACGCTCCTATCCTATCAACCTAAATATAGCCTTATTCTGCTCCTAGGTCAAAGTAAGCTACAGTTTTATTCTTGTACCTTGTATATTTTATTCTAGGTTCACTTATTGTAAATGTTATCCTCGGTTTAAGCCTGAGCTCCCTCAGGCTGTGTCTTGTTCTTATTAGCGGCGCTTTAGTAATCTAAATTAAGCAGTATAATAGTATTAAAGTAAAAATAAACTTTAATTCTGCATTGTAGTGTGGATTAAGTCAGTTGAAAATCATTCATACAAAGGTAAATGGGCTTTTACTTTTGTCACAAAGCACAAAGTCGCTAACCGGCAAACAATACGAATGAAAAGCAAATAAGTTCTGGATACGAAACATATTTGATCAAGTTTATTACCAACTGTCTGTTTGACAGTCATATTTTTAATGGAGTTACGGAGTAATTATAATGAAAACCAACTCAATTCGACCTCTTGTAACTGTAAAAAGCTTAATTCATATATTAAGGTAGCAATCTTACATATTTTTCCATATACCATAGATATGATAATATTTTATTATTATTAATAAGTGAATGAGGTTTACGCCACTTCCTGTATATCCTATCTATCCTGTGAAAAATGCAATATTATAGGTATCTTTAAAATTACTTTATGTATCTCATTCTCAGGTAACTTGGGTTTATTCCGGTTCTATTACTGCAATGCTAAGTTTACGTGACAGTTACTGCAAGTAGTATAATAACGTGCCGTATTTGACCCACTTCTACTTTGGCATTTGTACAGGAGTGGTATAAATTACACACTACATACTATTCATATTGTGTTTTATATAAACCAAATTGTTAAATATGTTTAAAATAGGAGATAATCAATTAGTAATGAATTGAAGTCATTTTTTCGTTAGATATTTTGTTATTATAAAATAATTTTTGACTTTAAAATTAGTTACTTTTTGTTAAAGTTATACTTAAATTATTTTCCAAGTGAAAAAAGATGTAGACTAAGTGGTACTGTAAAGAAAAGCTTACAAGTCATTTCAAGTGTGCACCTGTTGAGCTAACTCTAATGATGCGCATGTTCTTTTTATAATTCTACAGTGAATATCTCTACAGCTTGCATCATATAAAAACAAGGACTACTTAGTTATAATGTTGCAAATTAACATGAGCTCTTTGAAATCATAAAATTAAATATTATATTATTATAAAGCAATAATTAAAATATAAAATATGAGATGCAAAGTAATAACCTACTGTAATCTATTTATAATAATTTATTGACTGACAATAATTTTAGTATTTATTTGTATTTTGTCCTTCTACATGAATAATTTAACAAATTATTAATGTAAAAGGACAAGTGACACGCCTCGATTAATTACACCAATGAACTATAAATGTTTCGTTTGCATCGGGCAGTACCGGCAATCCCAACTGTTGTGCAATTCGAACTTGCTATTTTGTGTCAACACAAGCGTCTCGTAGTTTCGGGTCGTGTTACTGACCGGAGCACCGCTTTAGAATTGTTATATGAAAAATAAGAACGAACCGTGCATGTAAAAATTTAACAAAAATGCCTAAAGCTATTAAAGTTATAGGTTAAGAAGTATTTAATGGATAGACTGGAGATGTCAGATGTGATCCGACTTTAAATAATTTACATATGAAAATGTTTTAGATACTGACATTATTTGTAGGTAATTAGATGTTACATAAAGTTCATGGTAATATTGTAATGTAGGAAGCCTTGGGGGTAGTCTATGTTCAACAGTGGGCGGCGAACGATTGATACGACGATTGTTATGTGTACTATATGAAATTTAAATTTAACATGTGTGATTTGATTATAGAAATATTGAATATTGTTTTTGTATTTAATTTCAATTGCAATTGAAATTAATAATAAAGATGATTAGAGTTATTACGTGTTCAATTGTGAGGAAATTTAATCAACTTTTAACATATTTTTTAATCAGTCCATTGGTTTGTTGTACTTGTATCTATTTACTTTAAAATGAGAGATCTTTTGTAATATTTATTTCCCTTTAAACGTAAAGTTCTACCAGTGTTACACGACAAACCAGTTACCAGTTTTAACGAAACAGCTACACTTTCGAAGATTTAATTTAATTTTGTACGGAAATAAAATGTAAGCAACTATTTTTTTATTCCGTAAAGTTAGATAATAATTAAGTTCTCTCCTAATTGAGTTTTCTCGCGTTAACCACTGAAATTTAAAAAATATCATGGAACGACGCAGGCGATATGCAAGGCTAATAGCTTAATGCAATCAGTGTACATTGAGCATTCAGCCATGACGATATCGTGGAAAGTATCTTTACTTTACTCATTTTTATATTTTTTAACAAGTTAAATTTTATTTTTATTACATGTCCTAATTCACATAGTAATTAATATCTGCGTTCATATAAATTTGTTTGATATGTTTTCTTATAGCTTCACGCAGTATCCCGCACATGACAGGGTAGGCAGAGATATTTCGTTCTCTTTTAACATTTCGGTTCCCAACTGAGGCATTACGAAAAAAGCACAAACCTGAAAGTTTAAATACACAATTTTATTATACTATAATTAAAATATTTATTATTTCATTAATACACGATAAAAAGAAAAATAAACTGTTTTACGAATATGCAGTCGGAGTATTAAGTATGCGAGAATAGTAGTGGAATACAGAATGTCTATAAATACTTTAACGTCATTTAAATTTTTGTGTCGCTCTCTATCTATATGTATAGACAATATGAACTTCTGGAACGTAACAAGCAAATACGTAAACAATGAAATGAATATTAATGTTTCAATACAGACTACAATACAGTATGACAATATTGTTGCAGTTCTTGCCTGCATACAAAATTTCCCTTGTGCCCTGACCAAATTTAAAAATATATGAATCCGATGAGTAGGTCAACAGGAAAATGGACACAACAATGTAGTTTCTTCTAACATTTATACAAATAAGGTTTTTTTAATTAGATTCATAAAGTTAACTTTTGTATACAGTAGAAATTCATATGCTATAGTTTTAGCTCTAGAAATCGTGGTTCAATTGAAAATTAAAATGACTGAGCTTGTTATCTGTAAAGAGCAAATAATAGCTTCCTTCGCCTCTATACTATTATTTAAGAGATATTTCAAGCCATTTTTCGCAGTAACTACATTATCCTTTAGTTGGAACTATTTCGTGTCAAACAAATTAAACTATCTGACGACTTGATGTAGTTAACGAACTTAAGGAACACATATTAGTTATGATATTACGATAGATTGCCGCTAAGGTAGTTTCAAATTAAAGGATTATACTCGGGAACAAGTAATATGCTGCATATTTTTAATACGATATTAATCACGTTCCAAACGACACGTCACGTTTTTACGATGAATTCATTGCAATTTTCTAAATAATTATTATAATATGTCATTGAATTTAATCATAATTGGTTGTAAAAGTTAGTTATCAGTTAAAATAAACGACAATTTCTCTATACCGGATTTATTAAGAAAATATTAATTACCGCTTCAGTATCAAAACAGATAGATCAAAGTGATGTTAATTAGGCACAGCGGATTGATGATATTCTCGTGGTACAATTACCATACACTTCATATGATTTTGTACGAGATAGTTGTAGGTTCTATTCCAAATCACAGAAAAATCCAAGACACTCCGTTCTCTTTCAACAATTCCGTTCCCCACTTTCCACCGGATTGAGACATTGCGTGCTGAGTGGCGGAATTCAACGCTGCGCTTTACCTTGTTACCAGACCCAGGAAATAAAAATACTGGATTTCCTGGAGTGAGAATCGAACCCACAACATGTCGCGTTTACAGTCTCACGCTTGTGCCTCCGCACCACGACAGGCTTTATTAATTAATTTTATTATATTCGTTATTCAGATGACAAGGTTTAGATTGCATGGGTAGGTATAAAAAAATAAAAATACATATTTTTTAAACCTACCCTGTAATAAAACAGGATATAAAGTTTGTCTGTACAATAATTATATTTACGAAAATAAATTTAAGACGATGAAAAAACAGAATTTTTTTAGTGTAGCATTATATAGTTTTTTATGTCTGTTTGTATGAGCACATCTTTGAAACCGCTGGATTCGAATGTAACTTTTTTGTTTTACGAGTATACCTGTTAGGCCAAAACATGACTTAGGATTATAATTGATTTTAAAGCCTGGCATTTTGAATATAGAACCATGTCTTATGGTTCTATATTATCAGCATTTTCGCTGACATATAAAAATTAAAGATATGAAACATCAAAGTAATCAAGTGTATGAGTTATCTTTTGGAGAATCAAAATAGTAAAGCTAAATTATAACGTAAAGGGAATGACTCCTTAGTAAAAGTTGTTTAGCGTGATAGGCATTTTCCAATAACATGTAATATATTCGAATATTTGGAAAATTTGATGAATAGTCATAATAGTTCAAGAAATTGTTAAAAATAAGTTAATGATGCCATAACAAAACTTTTTCAGTATAGTAAGCATTTTCTGCTGACAGTATCTGATTGAAATGCTATGTTTGTGAGTCCAATCTCTACTCCACAACCTATGCCATGGTAAAAGCCATATGATCTAAAGTCTAATATTCGACGAAAATTCCTGAATGTAGAATGAGATGTGGGCACTGGGCAGGGTGATAACGCCCTCGCCAAAGAAGTTGCGGCAAGCAACTAATCTCATTACAATGAAACATTATCCTATATTTTAATATGACGGGTTAAGTACTTACAATAAATCAAATAATATATAAAATTACTAGCTGTTACCCGACGCTTTGCATGCGTGGTCAATGACAGAAGAAAACAAATTAACAATATCTTTATACAGGACACATGAACATCATGCCTTCATATATGTACATATTACTATCTGGGAAAATTCCCATGGAATAGTGATATTTTATTACGATAAAAAGCACCTCATATTACGCTTTAGTGTCCGCCTAACTATCTTCATTAAAAAAATCGAAACATAACACTGCTTTGTTGCGAACTGAAAGTAGAATAAACCTGATAATCATGTCAAATATAATATTAATATCAATCACCGAGTGATTTAAATTTACATAGCGAAAGCGGTATCAGGATAGTTTTGAAAAACTGGAAAAAAGGTATTTTGGTTGGTGGACGGCTAATCTCCAACCTGAGATATGCCGACAACACATATATGTAGATCACTTTATAATACTTTTTGAAAAACAAACACCGTCTTACTGTAAACCATGATAAAACTAAAATAATGATTGCGAATTGTGACACCTAACACTCGCTCTGATTTGCGGGAGGTAGCAATTCGCGAAGTTGTCCTCAACTACACCTATCTGGGATCCACCATCACCAATACTGGTGGTTGTGAAAAGTAGATTAAAAGAAAGTGTGGAGCAGCTGTGGAAATATACGAAAAATCAGTCATTTTTCGTCACCACTGACAGGCATGTACGACTAAATAAAAAAAGAAAGAAGCACGAAGGTAATGTACCTCACATTGCCTTAGTCCGCAACTGAAGAAAAGGCGATGTGAAAGTTTGCCATATCGTCTGGTAATTAATAAAATGACTGAGAATAGAAAACAAATTCCAGATTTTTATGATTTAGAACAAAGAAGCTTCTCGTATATTCTTTAAAGCCATCTATGATAATAATTTTAAATATTACCCTAACAATTATTATATTTTATTTTTGGGTAATTATGTTGTGTTGTTTTATTTTTGGTAAATATGGTTGGTATAATTGGGTAGAAAAATAATTAGCCTCCTGTGCTTCATACAACATGGTATAAAGATAATTACTTAATGATTTTGAGCTACAAGTAGAGAGCTATATGAAATATGAACGTATGAATAAGTTGTGTCAATGGCTCAGTGTTTTCTATTTAGATAACAAAATATTCACATAAGTTAACTCAAGATATAAATTCAGAAGCTAACGTAATTTTAGTAGAGTAAAATTATTATTTTGTCCAAATATAGATTATAAATTGGGGAAATTCTTACTATAAATTTAACGAAACATTCTATTTGTAATACATTTCTTATTAAAGTATATAAAGACCTAAAAAAATGCGTATAATTATAATTATATGCAATATTTTTAATGAAATAAATTACTTTAAAAATTGTATTGATTCAGTGTAAAATAAATGAACGAAAATCTACGATCAAATATTTTTTTGTGAAATTTGAACCTTTACCTATTATTACCTATTACAGTTCTATTTTTAAGTGTGAGTTGTAACTCAACAATATAAATGTTATCATAGTATGTAGCGTTGGCTTTCCAATAAATAAATAAATAGCCTCATAGTTTATATATGCTAGATATTTGTTTACTAATTAATTAACTTTAAATAATATAAAATATAGATTTTCTTCGAGAAAATAATTTTAATATTATGTTAGTACTTAATATATTTAGCGTAAAGCGTAAAAGGGACCCTATGATGTAATAAAAAATTCGTTATACGCAGTCTGAAGCAAAGTGACTTTATATACAGTGGTTGAAAACTAAATAAAAATATACATACACGTAAGCCGCAAGGTAAAACTGTTTATAAAATATAAGTTGTATATCTATGAGCTAATGCTTTAAATATTTGAGTTTAAGCTTTATTAACTCAACGCATATAGTATATTCGTATAGATTATCATCTTAAAATCACCTGTCGTGGCGCACAGGCACAAGCGTGCTACTGTAAACGCTACAAGTTGTGGGTTCGATTCCCACTTCAGGAAATGTAAAAGTTTAGTAGTAGTAGTTTAGTTTAGGAAATGATAATTCATATCCTAGGTTTGGCAACAAGACAAAATGCAGCATTGAGTTCCGCCACTCAACACGCAATGCCTCAATTCGGCGGAAAGTGGAAAACGGAGTGACCGAGAGCCGGAAAAATTTTTTTTGATTCAATTTTATTTAAATAATGTAAGCTTAATTTCTCTCTCTAAGTTTTGTTTCTGGTTTGAAAAGTCATATATATACTGTAAATAAAAGAGGATATTTATTTTAATGTTATCGTTTTGATCGTCTCATGCTTAATGTGAAACGATTATAACTTCAAGATTTAAAAAAATCATCTTTGTAATAATGTAATCATATTATATGTACCTACCCAAAAAGTAAATTCATATAAGAAATTATATAGATACACAAAATATTTGAACTTAAATTGTAACTACGATTTTGTTGTTGCCAGATATGCAAAGGCTGCGTGAAGTGGATTGGGCGGCACTACGCCGTGATGGCCACAATATTTTTACTAAGCTCATACGAACGCGAGACGCAAGAGATGGAGACGGGGAAGAGATCGCTGTGCCAACAAGACAGCGTCTTTCTGTAAGTATTTGGTGGAAGTGGTTGTGAAATTTATTATCACTCGAGAGGAAAAATATATTTCAATTATTTTCATACGCCTACTTTGGTAAGATGCGGCCACACCTAACGCTTAATGTCTCCAATCCATGTGTATTGTTCTGTTATGTGGAAAAATGCGCGAAGCGTGAAGCTGACCCCTTATACTACACCTTTTGACTTTATCTTTACAATTCCCGGTTGACGCAATGACGCTATATCAGTCATTATATTTCTTTGGGAAAAAATATCCTCTTTAATTATATCATATTTTGTTAAAACATTTGTACATTTATTTTCATTTTTAATTTTATAACGATAACAAAACCTACAATGTATTTACATACTTTTATGATTACGATTTTTTATAATAATTTCTAAGTCATTTAATTTAATTAAAAAGTCTACAACAATGCTAACTGATAACTGTTATAAAATTTAGTCACTAGTAGTAAATACTATTCACTTTGACATCAAAGTTCTCATTTTCTTTGAATACTCAAAAGAGGCTACTCCATTAACTTGCAAAAGTGAGAAATTCTTCTTTTAAATTTGAACAAAGAAGTACAGATGCCAACCTGCAAAATATTTGAAATGAATTTTTCATGACAAAAATATTTCACAAAGCATCTACCTGATGCTAAAATGTAATGAGACGTTAAATTTTCGCGATTTTTACACATCTTAAATTTTAGTATACTTAAGTATACACTAAAATTAATTTAAAGTGTTCGAAACATCAGATTTCCAAAATAATGTATTTCCGAATTCTAAAATATCACTTGTGGCTTCAGCGCACAAGTGAAACACAAGTTCAACGAAATATTTTTAAGACTCTTTATTTGAATTTATATTAAAAAGTACCAATTATATTTAATAAAAAAAAACAATACAAAGTTTCAACCCCTTATTTGCACCCTTAGGGGTGAATTTTAATAAACCATGAAACACAAAATACTTCATTGAACGTATTTTTAAGAGTCTAAATTTCATTTTTTATAAAAATCGGTGCCGATTAAAAGATTTTTCCATACAAACTTGCAATTCCAATTTCAGCGTTAATTTTTTTTAATACCTTCTTAGTGGATGTCCACATTCTGAAAATAAATATGTATCCAAATTTCACGTTTCTACCACCAGTGGTTAAGGCTGTGCGAGCGTTTATACGTTAAACAGTGATAACGTTTCCTTTTATATATGTAAGTAAATATATAGATGATGATAGTAGTTATAACTTTAAGTAAACAGTGTTTCGATGGGACATGGACATGTTTTTGCTCTGGTAAAATAAGCTTTTTGGCGACAGCTATTGGCAATGGCATTTTAACAATGTTTCATTAGTAATATTATACTTTATTCTATGTTTGATTTTCCGGAATGTATAAACATTTCTTCGCTGTGATGTATACAAACTGCAGAAGTAACAAGTTTTAAGAGTTTCTAGTCAACTTTACTTTGACTGAGATATTCTGTTTTCTATATAAAGTTTACCCATTAGATAATATACGGTATATTTTTAGAGAAACCGGTACATTTATTTCACTATGATGAGCTTTTTTTAGGTGGTTTTCGATGTCAGAGATTGTTTTTTTTTGCAATGTTATACCCAAAATTTCTTTCTGGCGACTGTCATTTGCAAAAGGTAAGCCAGGACCCATGTTATATGGACGCCTCGACCTCCGGACACCATAGTCAGTGTGGTCCACAGGCACAGAAAGCTCAGACAGAAGTGACTTATCCGCTCTACTGACATACGCGGTTTATACTACTACGCTGTCTCTCTACAATTTTTAATAATTTATCGCTGGCGATAGTTTTAATAGTTAGCCGGATGGCCGGCTAACCATCAAAACATATTTTAACTATCGAATTAGTCAATATATTTATATTGATAAGGTTTAAAAAAAGGTGGTAAGGTTTAATAAGGTTTAAAAAAACATCTCACTCGATCTTATGAAATACTTGCCATTTGCATTGAAATCTATGGAGAGGCTTGTTGGCAAGCTAGTTAGGGATTTTACTTTGAACTTATAAATGAAACGTTTTTATAGACACAGACCGTGTAAACGAAAGTCTATGTTTGAATATGTCTTCCACTTTCAATATAAAGATTTAATATGCTAATTTAAAGAACAACCAGAACAAATATTACTTATACATAATTACTACATATCTATGTATAATGTATACGAGTATACATTACATTTACAAAATTAACGTTTAGAAATTTATGTGTAACTCGAGTTAGTTTATAAAGTGTTTGGCTAGTTTTTACCACTAAGCGTTAGCTTGTGAAATACCAATACCTCTAACGGCGACAAGTAAATAATATTCATGTATTAATCTTAAATAAGTATTTATTTTTATAGACATATTTTTTACAGATATATGTTAATTTACATTAATACAAATACAAATACAAATATTCTTTATTGCACACAAATAACATAGAAGTAGTAATAGCGTACAATAAGGCGGCCTTATCGCTTAAAGCGATCTCTTCCAGGCAACCTTTGGATATTGGAGTTGTATAAAGTAGTGGTAGGCGGTGCACTAATCAGGATATTTACATATATAAATATTAAAAAATTAAATATATATAAATTAAAAATACAAACTAAATACATAATTATATACATACTTACATACATACATACATACATACATACATACATACATACATACATACATACATAAAGAGACATTATATAGATTATATGTGTCAAAAGAAAATAAATAAATAAACAAAGGCCCAAAATTAAATATAAATAAATTTTGTAAAACAAACATTTATTGTAGGGGACATAAGACTTACACAGTTTTAAGCTTACAAGCCACCACCAGCCAGCCAAAAATACCGTGTATATTTCGCAGCGGTAAGTTATTTTGTAGTTTTCACTGTACATTTATTAGTAATTCATATTTTTAGAGATGTTCCATATACGGTACGCTGAGCTTTAGCGTTCTTATTTAATCAAATTTTGATTAGAATATTTTTTATTGATGCAATCAATTATGTCGCAAAGCAGCTTGTATAATAAAATGAGTGTATTATATGTGTATCTAGTACATTACCGCATAGCACAGTGAAGGCCCTGTGTACCGTATATATAGAACAGACAGAAAAATCTCATTTGCTTTCTGAATATTGAATTTTGATTTTTTTTTATCATTTTTCCCTAACTAACACTAATTACATAATATATATTTTTTACATAATGAAAGCGAAAATTGAGCCTTATAGGGTTTAGCCATCTAATTATTCGTACTAGAAACTTGTACTTCCACGCATTAATTCAAGACAAACAGGTGTTAAATTACAACGTTAGTCAAAATAATTTAATTGCTTCATTTAAAACTTTCTCCTGGCTCGTTCATATTATATGTTTTGTATAAATATTATAAATAAATTACAAATTTGCTATTTGAATGTTTTCATACATTGTAATTGTATTGTTGACAATTACAATAATAGACTCATACTATTTTCGTCCAAATTGTAGAAAGTTATAAAAAAATATACGTATGTAAGAATGTACAAATTCCAAACAAAATATCTTATAGTCTTTTAAATTCTAGATTTCAATATAGAATACATTTAATATTAATTATAAATCGCTACTTAGAAAGAAGTAGCAATAAACATCTCACGAACACACCATCAACATGTATTAAATGTATTCTCATTTAAAAACAAAAAAATTAAAGATTTCGTTACTATTACAAATGATATATTAAAATTATGTATTATAATATATTAATTAAAATGCAAATACATTAGCTGCCACCAAAAAGCAAAATATCAGAGATGTACCTAACATGACCATGTCCCATCGAAACTAAAGTATAATTGTTTTACGATAAAAGTATTATTTTGCGATAAAAATATTATTTTATGATTCGTCGCACAGTGTGATAATAATAATTATGGTTTTAATAAAAAAAAACCCACTTCAAATAAAATGCAATATACCTAACAACGAAGTAGAGCTAAAATTCTACCACTAGGGTGTTTAAATTTGGACGCCCAGTAACATTTTATTTTCATACCATGACGTAGCAGCCTTGCTAAGCTTTGAACACTCACCACAAACCAGCCCGTCCCTCTTTTGACGATTCTCAATTACATTGTGTTCAAAAACTGATTCCACCTTCACGTCTTCTTTTTGCCTAAAATAATAAAAACTGAAATTCAACGAAAACAATAACAAGAAGCGTTTAGACTTTAAATATTTTTAATAAACATTGTTTAAAATGCACATATCAATTTCCAATTAATTAGTTTAATTGTAGATATGTACTCGTATAAACATTTCCATGAAATGCAATCACAAGTCCGAGTAGACTACTAACAGAAATTGGACGTTAACCGTCCAATTATAATTTAATAATTGTACCTAAATCGACCTTAATTTTAAAGTTTTATAGCTTTTGCTTGTATAGTAGGTATTTGTAAAAATATTAATCATATAGCAAAACTTTAAATATTTTAATATTTTTTATACCTTCACGCTTTATTCCTAGCGGGGTAGTCAGAGGCAACGGAGCTGCAAATGCCATAGCGTACTTCTTTTTCTATAAAATAAAAAGAGGTTAATGGCTGTAGAAAAGGCAAAACATAAAATGTTATCATTCTAGCTTACTTCTATCTTTATGTGTAAGATGAATTTGATCAACTAAGCAACGTTATGGATTCGATCAACTAAGCTGACTCCACATATCCTACGAAGATGTCGCATGTCACACTATCACTTTCTTTCATTCTTCTTTTGACATAACGACGTTTCACTGCCATATAACAGCGTCGGAATGAGCAATACAACTACTACTACCGTTCCGCCGTCCCATCAATTCAGGCAGAGCTTTTTCACATTAATATCGTATCTTCTCTGTTAAACATACTTTTCAGGTATACAATATCATTAACTTGTTCTAATATTTTTCTATCTACCTCAATCTTGCATTCTTTCACATTTTTAAATTTCCATTGATTATTATTTTCATCATTTTTAATATAATTAAATAGTTTTAGTATCTACTAAAAAATCATTGTTTTTATTGAATAGCACGCGGATATCACGTTATGCCTCCTTTTATTCGGTAACATAAATGTTTTTGTAATATAAATATCAAGAACATAGTAGTAAATACATGCACATACACATATTATGCTCATTATCCGCAATTGGTATACATATCAATATATTCGTTTGCTGTCCATATGCTGAACATTAAATTTAGATTGATAGATTCTCCTATTTACTGAGACAAAGTTTGAACTCCTAACTATGAAGGTTTTGTGGTAAAAAATATGATTGGAGAACCCTTCGACCGTCGCTAAAGTTTAGAAGGAGACCTTCAAGGTCTCATCAAGGCCTGGATGACCCCCTAGGTCTCAAGGGACGCTTTAGATAGAATAAAGATATGATGATAAGTAGCGACGGTCAGTCATACAAAAGACTAGAACAACTAATGATCTCCATCGTTTTTATAAAGGTGATAGTAAAAAAATATTTTAATATTATATGATAAAAAAAATATTTTAAATTTAGTCATTTTAAAAATATTGTCTTTCCTCCAGCGCTGCCTCACAACATTTGATTTAACATCCCTGGGAGTGGGGTCCTGCGTCGGTACCGGTATGTACTTGGTGGCCGGCATGGTAGCCCGTAAGTTCGCCGGACCTGGAGTAGCCCTTAGCTTCATAATAGCTGCTATGGCAAGCATTTTTTCTGGTGAGTCTTTGCTTATTATTATTATTAAGTTAAAATTGTGAAATAACAGCAACGGTTTAATATGTTTAGTATTCAATGGATCGTCTGCGGCATCTTGTTATTTGTTTAACTTTATTCTTTTTTTCAATTTGTCATACTTCAAATAGAATTCTGGCGCCGTTTCATTCTTTTATTAAATTGCCGCAGAACGCTATTAAACGGTTTTCACTCTTTTATATATTCTTGAGAACACTTACAGCTTTTAGCAGTATTGACTTAAAAAAAACAACTTGTATAATTGTTATACCACTTTCAGTATTTAAATTTCCAAATTACAAAGTTTTAGCAAATATTAGAATTCAGATTTGTTTAGAGCGTTGCGGGAATCCGGACCACCTGACATTTTGTCTCTGAATGTTGTTAGGATGTTTTCTGTGTAAGTTATATAAAACAAAATCATTGTATAAAATTTAATAATTATAATATTTGATAGTTAATATAAGTAAGGTACACATGAGATCTTTTATGTTCGTATAAGTCAAAAAGTAAGAATATATGAAATTATTAAATGTATCGTGATTTTTCGTTCCTTTTTTTACTGTTGCACTTTATATGTCTACCACAGCTAAACCTTACATGGATTACGCTTATTGATTGATTAATAGGAGTGAATAAGCCATCAGAAAGCTCTGGCACTATTTCAAAATGTTATTCAAAGGGAAATGACTGATAAATTATAGACGAAATGTGTAAATCACATCAAATCTCAAGGAATTTCTGACATACTTTAGGTCATTTCAAAAGTCTTTTAAAACATGAACTTCAGAAATGTTTAAACTTGTGATAAGTTTGCATGAACAAGTTTTTAATAAAGTTAAAATCTTATAATATTTCTTTCACTTAAAGCATATTATATTATCTATATATATTATTATTCATTTATATATATATATATATATATATATATATATATATATATATATATATAAAAAAAAAATATATATATATATATATATATATATATATATATATATATATATATATATACATATAGATATATTATTACTAGGGGCGTGCTATGCGGAGTTTGGAGTTCGAGTTCCCAACACGACCGGGTCAGCTTACACATACTCCTACGTCACGGTGGGCGAGTTCATTGCTTTCGTAATAGGCTGGAACATGGTTCTTGAATATTTGGTAAGATTTCTTATAATATAAAATTATAATTTGCTCTATAATATTTCGTTATTTTATATACTTTCCCTTACCGGTCAAAAATATAATTTCAAATCTTTTCCCGCATAATAGAATGGGAAGAGAGTGTCATAACACTGTGTTTTCCATTTACTATATTCTGTACATTTCATATATTATATTTTATACATGTGTAATGTAAAATATAATACACAATATTTACACATACATACATATATAAGAAGTTCGTCATTTAATATTAAATACGAAATAAGACAGTAAAATACTTTAGTTGTATTTTTATTTGCGTTTCATTTAAGCGTCCGGGGTTTTCTTCCCTTCCTAAACATATTTATTATGACAGATCGACCACACTAAAAATAGCCATGATATTATAGATATACTATGTGAAGTATTACAATTAATTACATTTTTTTTATCATTTATAGAAAAAGTGTAAACAACAAGAAATTAACGTGGCGTGTACAGTAAACAATCAGCAAATTAGCTTTCAGTCTGTGTAAGACATCAACAAAGCTTGTTTTTATAATTTATCATTTTTCTTAACTAAATTTATTCAATGAAGGATCTTGGACGGATTTATCTTCAAACGAATTCCTTCTGTTATTTAAAATGTTAAGCCCCTTAGTTGTTTCTAGAATGAACTTTCCTGTAGACTTAACATGTTTCATACTAAATTAAGTATTATTCTTTTTGCACGAAATTAATTAATTCTTACTAATGTTTTTTTTACATATATTCATACCTAAGACTATTGTACAAAAAATAAAATTCAACATTATTAGTACTAATAAATACTGTTTACCATGATAGAAAACTTAGCACTTTTCAGACAATAATCGTTGTGTTAAGCACCAATTATTATTTTTAGTTCTTCTGTAAGAAATTGTAATGTGAAAATACGTCTCATGTATAAAGTATATATATTATAAATTCAATTGCTTGTACAGATTGGAACGAGCGCCTGCGCACGAGCACTAAGTGCATGTTTCGATTCCCTGTGCGACGGTGCAATTGCTCGTCACTTGGCAAATAAGATTGGTACTATCTACGGTAAGTTTAATGAAATATTATCGCAATAGCAAGTAAGTATACATTTTTTAATGAAAGATAATGATAATGCTGGAGAAAATAAGAATAAATTAAAGAGGTAGGTAAAACATTACTTTGATAAATCTATCTAAGTGCAACGCAATACCTTCTTCTTCTTCTGTTAGTGCTTCTCCAACTAGTGAAGGTTGGCAGTCAACTTTGCATATTCAGTCCTATTTCTGGTAGCATGGAATAGCTTTACAGCGGTTTTGATTCCCGCCCTTTCGCGGATATTCCTAGGCCATGACTTTTTTCTGCGGCCGATTCTCCTTCTTCCAGCAACTTTTCCCATCATTATAAGTTGCAACAGTTCATATCGGTAATTTATAAAAACGTGTCACAAAAAAAACTTTACGCTTTATGACTGTTTGCAAAAGGCTTGCGTTTCTGGTCAACCCGGTGCAAAACCTCGTCGTTTGAGATCTTTCCAAGATCTGTCCAAGAAATCATTAACATTCGTCTGTAGGTCCACATTTTAAAAACTTTGATTCTTTGATTGTCCAAGCCTCGCATCCATATAGAAGAATGGGACCTACGCAATACCTACCAACAGATATTGTTATTATGCTTCGCCTTACTTCGCTTGGCAGTCCACTTCAGATTATCCAACAAAGATGGATTCTAGATCCTGACGTCCTTATTGGCAAGAAAGCACCAATACCCCCAACCAACTAACCGATCCGCTGCAATCATTCGGAGAGATTTAAATTTTGAAAAATCACGATGATATGAACAACTAATTTATTTTAGTCTAAAAGAAATTTTAGAGAACTAATCACTACTATAAAATGTATCGATTTTTTTAGCAAATGACAAGATTTATAATGACGCACTCAGATGCAGTATGATTTCTTGGACAGATATTCATGCTCGCACGCAGAATAATGACTATGTTCTCTTTGACCAAAGTTACAAATAACGATCTCATGTATGAACATTAAGCAGACAAACAAATTGCTATTCATATTTTTAAATATCTGGTTTCAATAAAACCTACTACTAAATCAGTTATTTGCATTACAAATTTAACGCACTTACATTATGAATAGAAGCTACAACATCAAAGCCGTTTCAGTTAACTAGCAGTGTTACTTTATTTCGATTGAAGCTTTAGTTTACATTGGCTTTACATTTTTCAAAAGCTCAGTTAAGCGGAGCTTTAGTAGCACGGCTTATGCACTTAGCTTAAACTATTGCAAGCGACTGAGCTCAACTTTGACATCGCTCTATATAATGATTGCCTTTTACACTTCGTTACAACCAGGTAATATGCCAAGCACACTTCCAAAGTCTTAGCTTTGTAACTTGTTAAAAACAAAACCTGAATGCACAAGATCTGAGCTTAAATTATTAATGTAATTCTTTATAATTTTGATTGTACTATATTGTAGAAAATAAATTTACAACATCGTTGTTATTGTACTGAAGAAAATGTGTAAGAACTCAGGGATTTAAAAAGATATTGATACCAAATACACACTATATCACGCAAGAACTTTTTTTTTTTAAATACTCATGATTTATAATGTACCATCTAAATAATAAATTTAGGAAACTACAAGATAATTAATTAATAGTTAAGCTTTTAAGTAACATGTTCAAGCAATATTATCAAAAGTACTGCAAATATCATCCACAAACAAAATATAGCCATTTCATTTTATCGTTATTGAAAAAAATGATTCTTTATTCTTATAGCCCATTGGTTGTCTTATTTATAAGATTAAGGTTATTCATTTTTATACTGTGTTAAAGAAATATATATATATATATATATTTCAAATGACAGAAGTTTATAGACCTAGAACACGTTAAAAATGGTGACAAATACCATAATCTGACAATAATGAAACTATCCCCGCAACTTTTTTGTGTTTAAAAATCTTATATTCATGTTCTACTGCGGTTTTTTTCATCTCTATTGACTTTTTTTTTTTCGTAAATATATTTAACTAGCTTTCCGCCCGCGGCTTCGCCCGCGTGAAATTCGGTTATATCGCGCGATATGATAAGGAGTATCCTATAGTCTTTCCTAAGGTCTAGACTATTTGTCAAAATTGGTTAAGTGGTGTGTGGTGGTGTTTTACAATAAGGAACTTCCATACAAACTTTCATCCCCTATTTCAACCCCTCTATCATTTTTTTCGCGATAAAAAGTATCCTATGTCCTTTCCCAAGTTTAGTTCTATCTTCATACCGAATTTCATCAAAATCGGTTCAGTGGTTTAGGCGTGAAAGCGTAACAGACAGACAGACAGACATACAGAGTTATTTTCGCATTTATAATATTAGTAAGGATGTATAAAAACACTTCTTTATTGTTTTATAAAAGCAATTAAAATAATCTGCTTACACACAGCATAGCATAACAAAAAAAAACAAATGAATATTATAAAACATGCGAGTGTTTTCCTTTTATTAGCGGGCTTTTATTTTAATAGAATATATTTGCTCATAACACATTATTCCGTATCGAATGATGAAACGCCTGTCGTGGTGCAGAGGCATAAGCTGACTGTAAACGCGACAGGTTGTGGGTTCGATTCCCACTCCAGGAAATGTAAAAGATTAGTACTTTCATTTCCTGGGTTTGGTAACAAGCCAAAGCGCGGCGTTGAGTCCTGCCACTCAGCACGCAATGCCTCAATTCGGCGGAAAGTGAGGAACGGGGTGTCTTAACACTAGGTTCTCAGGTTCCCTCTGTGTACCCTGCTATATGCGGAATACAGCGTGAAGCTAAAAAAAAAGAAAAAAAGAATGGGGAAAGTCTGATCACGATACGTTTAGTAATTTTGATGTGATGGGTGAAAAAAGGAAAAGCTTTATATATATAGAGATGAAAGAAACTAATTCCATTCATTCCATCAGATTCGAGGAAAATCAATTAATATTTTTATTCATCTCTTCAAGTTGCAAACTTCTAGGTTTACTGTGTGTGCATGTGTTTAAATATGAAAGCAATATTAGTAATGTTATGGACATGCTAATATCATCTAAAATCTGTTAACTAATTCATATTAAACATAGCATAAGTGCATACACGGTAAAGTCTACGTTATTATATAATATGTAGGTATACTAACGAGTAGTGGCGGCGAAGTTACTCTTGATTCATAAGTTGAAATTCTCTTTTCACCTCTCAAAGTATTTTATAACGAGAAAATACGCAATAAAATTGTTTATCGCGTTTATTTCTTGTATTTTGTAAAATCTTTGTGTTATTTTTACACTCACACGCTCAAAAGATTAGAAGTAACTTAAAAATCATCATAAATGTTTGCACAGCGGAATTTGGGCTCACGATTCTTCGAAAACATCTTAAAAGCGCTTTACCACATTGATATACGTTCTTATTATACCATATAGGTATACACAGTATATACTTATAAGCTACTTTTTTTTGCTACTGTTACTATCTTAATATTGTTTTTACACATTTAATCTGAAGGATATTTTTTTGTAAATTATATTGTCCCAACAATAGAAATCTAAAGAATAATAGTAGTAAAAAAGAAGAAATAGACAAAAAACTTTATCAAAAGGTACAGAAATATTGTTTTAAAACTTTGTTGTTTAAAAACAATATCCTAGGACTGGTACATTGCAGTGTTACGACCTTATGACGGAATGACGTATAATCAATCATCTTTAGCAAAGTTCAGTTGAGTATTAGAAAAAGAGAATTCCAGTGAATGTTTCTGGTTTTTAATTAAAATACTTTTCAACTAGGTATCATATCGAATGCCCTCCTTGTTCACTCACATACTCGTCATTAAAAATATTCCTATTACATTCAGCGAAAAAGTCTTCAACGATGAGCGAACTGTTACTTATTACCTACTTCTTATCATAACAAGATGAAACATACATTCTGGCAAATTTTAATTTTGATCGTTGTATTTTAGAGACTTTATTTTAAATAACCAAAGATTTAATTTATTATAACATAACTCTAGAAAATCCCATTATAACATATTTGTTTTTAACTAGAGTACAATACAGAATATATGAACCGAAAATTGTCATTCTGAATACCGAGAACTCGATCAATGAGATTCAAACAACAAATGTACAATCAAGTTTTCGCTTCCAACTACCGGAATCTGGGAAATTCACGGAAATGAATGATTCGTTGCCTATAAAGACGGTCATACTATACAATCAAAAATTATTAGTCTTTTGGGAATATGAACTATATATGCATTTTTTATAAAATAATTTCTTCGGGAACTTTACTGTTCTTGTTTCAATTTGTATTTTATCATAATTCAAAATATAGCCGAGTACTAGAACGAAATTATAATGTACGAAATTCTGTTTTATAATGTAGGAAAATCACTTCATAGGTACTTTACCTATGTTATTACTATAGTTACAGAAGTACTTAACATACTTAAGATACTGTGGTACCAATTGAAGTATTTTCAATAAATAAGCAAAAGGATATTAAGTTGCAATTCGAAAAAGAGTAAGAATCGTGTCCGGAGGTACCCGACAACATAGTGTCCGGGGCTACCCGACCCCAAATGTACAAGAATTGTTATAAATACTATTACAATCTTTAAATATATATGTTAAAATTTACTAAAACCCTGAATAGCTGACAAGTATAAAAATTTACTTATTATACTTAATAACCACCGATGAAATTTGATAGTAGCGATGAATTTTTTTAGGCGAAAATAAAACATTCTTTCACAACTTATATATTCAGCATCCACACCGCGATCAAACTACATTTGTTTCTACTCTAGAAAAGGTATCTTTACAATAACTCTTTGTCTAATGCGCGCAACGCGTTTAGTTTCTTAGAAATTGAAGTGTCTGGGGCTACCCATCGTTCCCCTATATATTACTTCTGTAGGAATGTGTAATTGTGGCGCTGCAGAGTATATGCAGACCATAATCCCAATTGGAGAATATTTAAACGTTTTCTATTTCCCGCTCTATTAAAAATAAACACGGCTTTGAGTTTCGTCAATCAACACGTTATGCCTTTAAATAGGGTGGAAAAAAAAGAGCGGCAGACTATAGAAAGGCATATCTTAACATCACGCAGTATATATTCGGAACATGAGTGAAGCTAATATCCATATGCATGTCATATTCGTGGGTTTAAAGAATATTATACAACATATACTATTCAGGATAAATTGTTTATGGAAAGCTTGCACAAAACATCTCCGCCAACCCTACCTAGGATATTTCATAACTGCAATATCTCATCCAGGATGAGCATCTCGATATACGACACTAGAGATTATCCCTTCGAAACGACGCACGCATTTTAAGTTGTATTTATTTTATTAATTTAAAAATAAAAATCCTAATCGATTAATAAATCAAAGAAATCTGATATAACAAACAATAACTTAAAAAACATCAAATGATCAATATTTATTTTATATAAATATATATAACTAACTACTTGGATTCCAAATTATAACCTTCTGGGTCATTTGGAAGTGGAGAGCAAGCGATAAAGTACCATTTTAAAAAAAATCAATATCGCAGTAGGTAATAGTTAACCGGTACAGTCGAAGTCTGCTAAATGTCGAATTGTAGATAATTTTAATTCACGTTTATCTGTTAATTAAAAGATGCTGAATTACCAGGAATTCCAAATGGTTTTAAATAGAATTAAATGGTTAAAACTATAATAAGACTGGACCACTAAACATTCAGTAGAAACACTCTACAAAAGACAGTGACAGTTAGCCTTAGCTAATCTAAATATATCCGATAATTTTAGAATAGAACCTGCATTATATGGAACAACTTAGCCTACCTTCATAAATAATATTGTATGAAACACTCCTATATATTGATCAAATATCAGTTGTCACGTGTCAGAATACACGATTAGTTAGTTAAGTCTTTACCAAGTTTGAACCTATAATTTTAAATAACTTTTTAATAAAATTATAGTCCTAAGTATGGGTTATATGTCTAAATTACTTCTACAGTATGTGTGTGTGTGTGTGTGTGTTACACATATGTGTGTCTTCTATAGCAGTGAGCTTTAGGGTTTTGTGTCTGCAATATCTTTGTAAGCTATCTCTGCTATTTATATGTACATAACTATTCTAATCGTTTCTAGCTACCTTATTTTATTTGAATTTTATTTATTTTTTAATGAAAATAACTTTTTATCCTTGCTTTCGAGAGATCCACTACTTTCTCTTCACTCTTTTTACCCTAAAAAATATTATTGATAATTATCAGGGGTTGGGAGATGCTCTAGTGTCATTCCCTCCAATGTCCACTTTTTGCCCAAATACGATGTTATGTAATGAGGGGTGGAACGCAACACTGTTTTATTTTTTGTCTTACTAGACTGAAGAAATTGCAAATAATTAAGATACATTTATTCTCCTGAGTAAAGATGGAACCCATGACCATCGTGCTTCTATAAGCACGATAGTCGCAAAAAGAATGTCAGACACTGTCTTTTTGCGCTTCTATGGCTTAATTAGCAATGGCCTTATAGAGTCGACTGTCTTAATTAAAATCAAATTTATATCGAGTTAAACCCTGTACTAAAGCTACTCCTGTAAGTTTTCTTCGGCCTTTAACGTCACACTTATGATTAATATTGAGATAAGTTCCGATGGGGCAAAAACGGAATAGCCGAATAATGTCATTCTTGCGGGTGAAGCGTTGAACGAGACGCTAGTTAAGTATCTAACATTATTGACTTACTGACTACTATAAGAATATTAAGATTAAATTTTATATTGTTGTATCCATGTTAAAGTTCTTGATAAATCCGTAATAAGCATGAATAAGACAATTTGCACGTACATTTTTTTTAAATAATAATAATCATTATGGTTACTTTATATAAAGAGTGAATAAATGACAATCCAAACATTTCAAGCAAATCAAATACATTCAGTAAAAAATGTAATTAACTAACATAAAAACTGAATTTCCAGGTAGAACTTAAACTAGTATAATATAGAATGCATGTTTTGAAAGGTATGCGTTTTTAATTTATGAACTTGTACACGCTCAGTACGGCAATATAATTTAAGCATCTATTTAATATTACTTTAGTATTTATTTACTTGCCTTAACGCAATATGGATGTACAGGGGTATGGATAGTAGGGCATCGATCACAACAATTCTCCTCAGCGAGGTTTCCAGTCTTCTCGCAAGATCATTTACTGAGTATTTACGCCTTTTCAAGTATATAACTCTTGCGATCAACTTTAGGGGAAAAAAACAAGCCTAGTATTATATATTGCTTTGCCCTGAAAATTTCAGTTTAGTATCTATCACCGCTCTTCAACTTTGCTAACTGACCTGCGGGCTACAATAATATTATTGTTAATAATGTATAATTCTAATAAGGGTTTAAAAACAATTGGAATATTTACATATACAATGTACTAATAATACTTTAGTTTTTAACATCAGCAATTAAGTGAAAGAAGAAAATACCAAATATATTTTGTTGTCCCAAAAGATGCGAGAGATATGTATAAATAACTAATTATTAAAATAAGTAAAATAGCAAAAACTATATTTATTCATACAATAATTATTCCAAACCGAATGGACTAGAAAATTATTTTTTTCAATCAATTTCAAACAATATGCGTGCCTTGTTTATTAGAATTTACATTTATATCGAATGCAACTTGAATATGGAGATATCCGTACATGAACTGTAAATATTGCCACTTGTGCTATATCCATTCACTACAACCACTAATGCTTTTATTTTTTAACAGCTGTTACTAGCGATTTCACTCGCGTGTTCAATGGAAGTTAACAATAACTTCATCATACATGACACGTGAATACTCACGTACACATAATTATGGATCTTCCAATAGAAATGAGGCGCTTTACCGCGGTAGAAAGTAACTTATGTCAAACAGCTTCCAACTATACATATTTCACTCAAAAAAATATAATATACGTATAACGTTGTTTCGCTACGAGATAAGAGAAGGACAAATAAACAGTTTATATATTAAATATACATACCGACATAATTGGAAAAATCTTAACTTTAAGTATACCATAATTACAAAATAGCTTATATAATTGAAAACACTTTTAAAAGTATTTTGTCGTTATCCAAAATCGTATGTCCTTATCTAAAAGTATTTATATTATTTTTTAAAAATCGTTTTTATGTAAACTAATTTATTACATTTTAATTATAAAAAAATATATAATATATGCGTACATAAGGACTGATATTAATTAATAGTTAATTATTTTTTATAGGAAAGCCCCCGGACTTCCTTGCTTTTGGAATTACGCTGATGATGACCATGGTGCTCGTTGCTGGAGTTAAAAAATCCCTCTTCTTTAACAATGTCCTAAATGCTATCAATTTGAGTGTTTGGGTATTCATTATGACTGCTGGCCTCTTCTACGCTGATGCTAGTAATTGGACTCAACACAAAGGGTTCCTACCATTTGGCTGGTCTGGGGTGAGTACACACTACATTTCGTGCTTCATATAGTTGGTTCACATATATCTAGATTTGATTGGTCAAGTTAGACGATTTAGCGCCTCATATTCCTCCATGCATCACGAAATTTGCAATATGTCACTGTCTGGACGAAAATTGAGCTTCTTGTATCGTATACGAGTACGTTATTATAGTTTTCAGTGCCTTTAAATGCAATACTAGACACAAAGAAATAATACCAAACACGCTTGAACCATTTTGATTTTATAGCAACAAATACATGTTCATATTACATTTAATAAGGCATTGAAATGGTAATATATATTTTTTTTACTTTAGGATATATTTCATTCTAAAATGACTTCTGGTCTTATTAGTCCAAAAAAAATCATCTAATCCAGAATTTATGCTTAATATTTATTTGTTTCAAGTCTAGAGAGATTTTCATTTCCTTGTGATCTCATTGTGTCGTAGATATAGGATAGCATCTTGTCATTATGCGTTTCAGCGAGCACGATCGAGGTCAGTGCGATAGCATCGATGACGAGAATATAATCTATCAGATTACAAGCCATTTCATATAGAACTTCAAATATTTCTTAATTATTATAGGAATATCCTACACTACTAAAATTTCGTGTAGTTATTTAATTTATTAGATTAAGTTAAAAAAATTCAAATACAAAAGTATTAAGCCACATGTAAACTCGAATAGCCGCTTATTTTACTAATTACGTTTGAGCTACAATATATGTACATACATTCATATTTATTTGTGAAACAAATATTCTTTACATATTATTTCACACATACTCGCCAACATTAGGAACTATCCACCATTAAATTCACGAAGAATCAAATTGGTAAACTTAGTGTAGGAACTTACCGCTAGATTAATAATTAAAATTTTCTATATTCATCTAAAGCAACTTTAATTTACGGGCGGGGGAAACCTAGCATTAAGACTCTCGGCTCTTCACTTCCCTCCTTTATTAAACCGACATTGGGAGTTCAGTGACCCAATACCGTGCTTTGTCTTACCAGGCAAAGAAATAAAAATATTTAAAATATAATAATTTTCCCAGAGGATATCAAACCCACAACTGTCGCATACATTCAAACACACAAGCAATGTGCCACACAGTAGTGGAATCTCTATTTTAGTAAAAATATAAATAATTGTTTTAGTAAAAAGGTAATTTTTTCAATAGGTATTCAGCGGTGCTGCCACTTGTTTCTACGCTTTTATCGGCTTTGACATAATTGCCACCACAGGAGAGGAAGCGAATAACCCAAAACGATCCATACCTTTGGCCATTGTTCTAAGTCTCGGAATTATTTTACTCGCCTATGTCAGTAGCTCCGTGATACTCACCCTAGTCGGTAAGTATTTAATAATATTATATATGTAATATTATATGTATAATTGTATCCCTTATTACCCATATTATATATGTAGCCAGATTCGACAACAATAATAAACAAAAAAATGTATGTAGATATGTTTTAAATATATATAAGTAATTGTAGCCTTTGCAATCCGTAATAAAATCATTTTGGTGGTGTTGACTTCGAGGCTCCTTCTGTAAATGTCAGTTTAAAATGGCACTCAGAAAGAAAAGATTGTTACTATGCAGTTGATACATGACAAGCAATAAAGTAATATTCTCGTGTGTAAAGTACACACGCCAGGCTTTAAATAGCCACATAGATGATACTCACAATCTATTGTGACGCAGATGTTTTATAATCTTATACCCTACTAAGGCGAACTTTTTCTTCCCCGTTGAAGGACATACTCATATTCGCTTTGCAAAATGTTAATCTAATATAAGCAAAGTAACAGTGCCTTTCGAATAATACTTAGTATACCTATTACTCATACTCAAACTGATTGTATATATATCTCTTTCTAGCCTCTTTAAAGAATAATGGTTCATAAATCGTTAATCTATCCAAGGATTCCACAGACGCAACGATTCAAGCAATACCTAATATTTGTCGCTGCATCTGATTCTTGATATACCAGTTAAGTGATGGTTTGAAATGTAGGTCAACTTTTTACTTTTAAACCATTAACTATAAAACGGCTATGCAAAACGACGACGACAATATTTGCTTTGACATTTCAATTAGCAGTAATCTAATGGGCTGAGTCTAAATATTTAGATATTTTTCTTCTGCCTTTACAAAATTATCGGTCTATTTGCCCTATATCAGGTCCAGTGGTAACAATATAACAATCAGTTTAAAAGACCGATCTTAGAAAAACAAATCTCGACTGCCTACTTTCAGAAACAGATATGGGATTAATAGAAGGATTAAAGTTATATCTAATAAAGCCCAACGTTTTAGTTATTTACAAACCTATGTATACAGTTTATGAACAAATCTCTATTTGATGCTCATTTCTGTAGAGTAAAAGCTGAATGCAAGCGCAAGCTCAAAGCGACGGTCAGTTTAATTACATACCTGTCTCGTATTTATTTGGTTATAGTAATGTCGTCTGTATTTGTCAACATTTCCACTTATTTTTTGTGAATAATTTTTAGGTAAAAAAAGACCAAGTTTATCCCACCATTCTGAACAGAAAGGAAATAGTATCAAGACACTCCGTTTTTCACTTTCGGTTCTCTTTTCGAGAATTCGAGATATTGCGCATTGAAAATCATTGTCTCCTCTAGTACTTTTTTTTTTCGACTGTGTAGTATGCTGTTGGCCCTATTGGCCTCTACAGCGTCACCGGGTTTTGTGGGGGGCCGAGATTGAAGAGCTCTGACCCTAGCTTGGCCTCCTTGGGAGGAGGACCATCAACTTAGAACTGCAGTGTCACAAGGGCGCCTACTGCGAGGCTGAACATCGGCTTGCGTACACTGCTTGTAGTGGGGGACTTTGCTTTCGCTCGGCCCGAGCTTAAGCCTACTGGGTAGGGCGTTTGATACCCTGTTGGATTTTAGTGGCTTGACCCGGTCGCACCGAGGCGTGATCGAGTCGTAGAAAAGTAAGGACCTCGTCTCCACCGGCGGGGACGGTATTTGTGTCGTGTGCGTCTGCGAGTGTGTTGGAACCTACCGGTGCGTCTTATACTGTCTCTGAGTGTCTGTATGGTTTCAAGCGTTAAAAACTGCTTGGTCAAATGATTTAGGTCATGGATGTGGTTTGCGGCTACACTTTTTTGTCCAAGCTCCAAGGGACGGAAATACAATACCATATTCCGATCAGCGCTTCCATACGAATAGACCATCGAGTGCTGGCCAGCAGTATTTCAACAAACTTAGAAGCTTCACGTCACGGAAATAAGTATGACAAGGGAAATGTGCAAAGCGTAACAACACGGACAATACATATGTATATATACGTAAAACATACTAGTATATTTGATGAAATTTTCATTTCCATTTTAATTTTTGATTTACTCTTTGTAATCCAAATAATTTAAAAAAATTTGAAATGAATTTTTGCTAAAGTTATTGTATAAAAAAAATATATTAATTGTAGTAGTAGTATATCCATCTTCCTCACTAGTAAAATAACACATCTAAAGATTCTTAAATATAAATAAATTACCAACAAAATATATGTAACTTTAATAAAAATATCTTAAAACAATTTAATTTAAAATGTATCTTTTATCATCACTGAAGTGGGACCACTACTGTAAGTGTACTCACAATAACTGAAATATTTTACAATATAATTCCACAAAGTAACTTGCTACTATAAGCCTTGACTTCTTTACATTCGATGATGTCTGCATGAATATCATAACGCGAATTATAGGAATAATAATACACCATTATGTTATAGGTACTTGTTGACCACAATTAACAAACAAATACTATTGTATTTGTTAGCCGCAATTCCATTTGTGATAATTAAACTAATTATCCAATCTAACTACGTAGTTCACAAAAGTGACCAACTAGATCCATAAGGGGGCTTACTCCAAGTTAACTTAAAATTACTTAAGTACTCTAAAATCACTGACGATGAAGACTACAAGTTGTAATAAATTTCAATAAAATCCTTGAAACTTATTACTCTAGTTCACCAGAGACGTTTCAAATTTAATATGTTTGTAAAATGAAATCCTACTTATTATGAATGTCTCCTTGTTTTACTATCATTAAGCTTAAGCGATCGATCAAAACAAATGGCTGAACTTGCTTCATATACAACTTTATTAATGTTAATTATAATACTTTTTGGAAATTTTACATTTATACTAAAAATTAATATGAAACTTTTTTTTTTATTAGTATCACCATCAAATTAAATACTTACTCCCTTTATGTTCCTGTAAATGCGCTCTCATCCACATACGAAAATCCTCTTTATTTATATTGAAAACGACTGTTTGTACACTATTTATCATCAAAGTAAAATTATTTACTATTCTATTTATGTAGCTGAAAATTGCGCCTCTATTTCATACATACATATTTTACAAACATAAACTTAAAGACTTCACGTAAGAATTGGTCATGAAAAACCATATTATATTACCTATGAAAAATTGTAAATTGTTTTAGTGCCGTACAACGAGGTGGATATGGACTCGGCACTTGTGCAAATGTTTGCATACGTCCATGCCCCAACTTGCAAATACATCGTTGCCCTCGGTGCTCTGGCTGGCTTGACAGTGTCCATGTTCGGATCCATGTTCCCAATGCCTCGTGTTGTTTACGCGATGGCACAAGATGGATTAATTTTCCGGTGAGTACTTGTACATAATATAACATATATTTAATTGAAGTTACGTCGGCAAAACACATTCTTGACATATGTAATTATAGATAGGTATGCAGTAGTTGTGGATTTAAATCCTTTACCCAGCAGTGTGTTATATAGATAGACTTTATAGTGGTTCGGCAGGCCGCTTAGCACGCATTTTCTCAAAATTTTCGGAAGAATAATAAATAAAACAACCTTATCTTATATTATGACTGTTATTTTTAGATTTCACCATATTGAATTACCATAATATTATTTGTTTATACTATAAGCTAACTAACTAACTATACCACTAACTACGGAAGATAATATTTGCTGCAATTCTTTAAAAATGATCCTTTTGAATATTTTATTATTAGAGCATAGACTTTATAGATATTTTTATATCTTCACTTTTTGGCCCTCTTGCAGGACATTAAAGCAAAAAAAACAGCAGAAGTTATTTCATCGCTTAATTGACCCATATTGTTTTATTACGAGATAATCAATAGTTGTTTCGCATTCGTTAAAAAACATATTTTGACGTATTACAAAATTTATATACATTATGAAAGCTTACAATCAATTAAAAATTTAATTTACTTCTTTGTCCGCGCCGTCAATATCATTCTCACGATAAATTCACAAACAATATGGTATTCATTCTAAAATGCAGAATGATCAATAAAATCAAATCAGTTTAATGAATTGGTTGTGGGAATTATCAATTAACCACTTTTAAATTAAATTAAGTAATGGTACAAACAAATATAAAGTTGAACTAATAGTTTAAAGTTTCATGTTAATATTAGTACGCTTACAGGCAACTGGCTGCTGTATCTGAGATGTCTGGAACTCCTGCATTTGCTACTATTTGCGGTGGCATTGCGGCTGCTTTGGTGTCTCTTTTGATTCAATTAGAAGTTTTGGTAGAAATGATGAGCATTGGTAAGTTAATATATTGTCTTATAAAATTTTGTTCTCAGAACATTATTTTAATAAAAAAATAAATAACCTTTATTAAAATATCATGGAGATGTTTAGTTAAAAATTTTAGAACCAGCTCCTGATTAGACCATAATGAATGTGCATGATTCCCTAGGATGTTGGTGTGACGTTATCCAGGCTAGACATTTTCCTTTAGTCTTGAAATCTTACACGTGTAATACTGGTAATATATCACAGCGAAATCTCTCTATAATTTACTAATAGATCTCGCTCTATTTAGCGCTATGATTAGTTAGTTAAAACTAATGCATGTATTTCTAAGTCAATTATTATTATTTCAAATTTGGTAGAGAGAAAAGTTATCTTTACCTAAGGTTACTGCATATTAAAGAAGAGAGAGAGATTTGTTCATATGCATTTTTCATACATATAAAAATCAAAGGTCTGGAACGCTCGATGCGATGCCGGAAGAAAGTGGCACTTTAGTAAAAGTTATTCATTTTCACTAATATTCTTGTTGACATTCAAAAACATAGATCTGAAGCGTCAGATCAGACCTCTAAAATACTTAAATTATAAAAATATAGCAAAAGCGTCTTAGCAAAAGCTTTTAAGAGAACCACAACTCCATGATTTATATCATTCTATTTATATAGAAATTATATTTTCAATGACAACCGGTAGTAAATGGACAAGGTGCGGCAAGGACTATAAAGTCCACATGAACAAAGATGCAGAAATCGCATAGTTATTAAAGATGATGTTAAAGATGAGTAAGGTTTTTGGTATTCGGTATTCAGTCAAAATTAAAGTATGAATTCGAACGAACGAACGAGACGAACAAATTATCCGTTTCGAAAGCAAGACTTAAAAAGACTGTGTCCATTTCCAATATGTAGGCTAAATCTGTGGCAAATTGATACTGCCTTTGTGATTTAGTAGTCAAAGCATAGATAGAAGCGCCGCTGGTGTGGCTTATTCATTCACGACCCATTCATTCACGGCTTGTCATTTCTATGGTAAGGTATGTAGCTTTCGAATATGCCGTACTCTTCTCCCATATTTCTTGTATAGTACCATGGTATTAACGTAGGCATTTCACAGCTCAGAAATGAATTAATTTAAGAAAAAAGTACCTAGTATTGTTATGATATAAATCCAGCCAATATATGATCATTATACGTTTTATGTAAAAAAAACAGATAATATAATATCGAACAATATAATAAATTACGTCCACATCTACTGTAAGTCAATTTCGTAGTCTAGTAGATGTTCTTATATTGAAATAATATGAAGACGAGTTTATTTTATGTGACTAGAAGGTACTCCAAGGAAACTCAAAACATTATTACATTTATAAATCTAATAAAATAATATAACTAATCACTGTGTATTTATGTTAAATTATTAAAGGGTTAATCTACACTACATTACATTTTTTTACTTGTTCATCCTCGTCACTTCATTGCATTACAAATCTTATATCTATATTCCTTTCTTGTTTTTTTCGTCTACCTTAACTTTTTTCGTTAATTTACTGAACATACGGGTCCGATTTTTACTTTGTTTTATTACACATAGCATAGATACATAGTCTGCTTAGACAAATCAAATCAATGGGTTCAAACAAAAAAAATAATGATACAAAAATGCGAAAATAAAATGTTTATTGGCGGTACAAGTTACGCTTGTAAAAGTAAATTTTAAGCAATGCATGTATGGATTTCAAACAAATATTAATAGCCTTTAACCATCTACTAATTATTCCATGTTAAAAGTCCCATCCCGATAAGTTAAGTGGTTTTGACGTGATTGCCGAACAAAGAAAAAATACTTTCGATATATGTGTAATTACATTAATGTTAGTGTTATAATTGATGTTAAATATTATAATAAATCTATGCTAGTCAAAAACAAATCCAAACGATATATAGAAAGCGCATCTTACAGAAAACAATTGGCGAGACATGCAGAAATTGCTAACGTCGATAAAACTGCTTATATGGACCCGATATTTTAGAAATTGTCTATGTAATAAGCTACAAGCTGTACTACAACATTTATAGTACCACACAATTTTTACTATAAAATTTACTTAAATAAAAGATATGGTTACGAACTTTATATTTTAAATGATCTAATGTTATTAAACTCTACATTGATTTAGTTCTTTAGAGCTGAGAATAATTAAAGAATTTGCATAATATTAATACCATTATAGAACTTCAACGTTATATTGTCCACGTTAATTATTACACATATAGCTTATGATTATAGAACTGCTTTAATCTGTTCGATAATATGCGATTATATACGTACTATACAAATTGAATTAACTTTCACCGCATGAACAATTAATCAAACTAGTGACCCAGTTGAAAAGTAATATGCGCGTCGCCTTAACAATGTCTATGTCTGTATAGACAAAAATGTATATGACAGACATGGTAGATGTTGTGCGTAAAATGATTTTATAAATATACTAGCTGTTGCCCGCGACTGCGCGCGTGGTCAATGGGATTCCAGAATACATACTATGATGTTGTAGTTGTTCGTTGCCGGGTTACAGGAGCCCTGCATCTGCGGCATCATTATCATTATCACTCTAGAACGCAGTCCACATATGCAAATTAACAAACAATATCATTTTTGTGTCTCATTGCTCATCTCATGTGGTCAGCAAGTGATGTAGTTCGTCGCACATTTCAGTGACTTCTACGTAAGTTAATTTTTGATTGTCTCCTTGGCTTGGTAAATTTATAAAACTATAACTCTCTAAATACTAAGCTATCTCACTAATTTACAAAAAATAGTAAATGGCAGTACTGTCTTTTGGATGCAGAAGAAACTAATGACATATTTTACTGTTGTCAAATATTTACAGTGCGTTTAGATATTGCTTAACGAAATTAAATAATAAAAAAAAAATGTCTTATTAAAAAAAAAAAAATAGAAATAAAATGCATCCTATGTATTTTTTCATACCACAAACAATATGTATACAAAGTTTCATGATAATCGGTTGAATAGTTTTGGCGTGAAAGCGTAACAAACTTACATTCACCTTTATAATATATTAGTAAGGATTGTATTTTTGCTGTATTATTATAAGAAATACAATAAAACCATTCTGCATTTCTTCTCCCTATGTACTCTATCTATACTTCATCATCTGCACAAGTTGAAAATATTTCCTTTATGTATCTATTTAGTATATAAAAAAAACTTTAATTATTAATATTTATAGCGTAACGTGAGGAGTTGTGCAATTGACATACATAGTTGTGTTTAGTACATATTCTTGAAGATGAAACGCAGAAAATTAACATTTTTTATAATAATGTATATAAGAATTACATATTTATTTTTTATTTTTTATTGTATTTCATTTTAACATTTTAAATATTGTTTCCGCACAAATGTAACAATTTTGTAAAACTATCTTATTACTGTTGTGTATTAGATATTTAAGTTAACCATGTTATCGCATAAGTGACAATTGTCTTAGCCGATAATAAAGTTCTTTAAACCTATATTTATACACACATATATGTAATATGTTACCAAGGAAATATGAATTTATACGTCAAAAGGGTTACAAGTATATATAATTAGAATATCTCTTCAAATTTTATATTATTTATTATATGAATTCAGAATATTAATATTTCATCATCCAGAACGGATAATTCCTTACTCCTAAGCTTAAGTTAAAATTCAAAAATGTATAATATTGGTAATACTTACATTTCCGTAGGAAACAAATATTCCATTCCAAAGATCATCATTTCACAGTAAACTAGTACTTTGAGCTTATCGAGAATCTAACCAAGAATAGGTTTAGTGTTAAATTAAACGCGATAAAACAAGGTGCAAGAGGTATAAGAGCGAAATCTCTTTACAATTTACTAAGAGATCTTGGTCTGTCTAGAACTATGATCAGGCATCACTAACATACTTTCAAATTGGCTAGGTACTGTAAAGTAATAGTAGGTAAAGACGTTACGACGACATTACGTAGGTAGTACGTCTTAAAGGGGCCCCTTTAATCTGCTTATACTTGAATATCAAATCCTAGGCAATACTCCGAACTACTCTCCCTATAACGCGATTGGCCGATTGGATTCGCGATTGGCATTCGCACGGTTAATCAGTTTCTTCTCTTTTACGACGTGGCTCCGCCGCCTAAACAATAAACATCCATCATATGCATCACATAAACCTGTTATGTATTGAATTCCAATAACACCATAGCATTATTACGATTCAACAGGCTATTTTGCTAAACTGGCTGGCTTTGATTTAACAAACTTTTTATTTTTGTTTGTAAACTTATTTATCAAATAACAAAGTTTCAGTAATCATAATTAATTTTTAGATATAAATGTTATTAAAACTAATAACTGTTATTATAAACTCTTCATTTTTATTATTTCTTCTTTGTTGTTGTACTTTTTTTCTTTTAGTTTCGTACTTTAATATTTATTAGAAGCTAGAATAAAGGTTACATAATATAAATTAATTATTGATTAAGTTACAAAATAAAGATTTATATATAATAAACAAGTGTTTCTATGCTTGACTATGTACAAATGACTAATTCATTTAACAAACATATTCATATAAAGATAGCGTTATAAAAAGTTGCAAAACAATATAAGCGAAAATTAGATTAACATACTTATCGGATATTTCTCTATGAACATATAAAATTGTTTCTAAATAGTTTTGAAGAAATGAAGAGCAATAATACTTTTATATATCAGAATCCCATCATTTTTACCAGTCAAATTCACAGCCTAACCTAAATTTGTAATATTATACTAATTATTATAACTTTAAACTGAATATAAACTTCGTAAATTATAAACAATTTCACTATCAATTTGTTAATAGCTAGCTTAATTGTCTAAAATTAGGTTTAGTGAAACCTTCACATAGAAACATTACATCGTAAGTTTAAGATTTGATGTTAAAAGCTAGATAATCTATGCATTTTTATATCTATACCCAAATTTCATTTAACCTTTGCTTGTAGCTTATGAAGACGAACGTGCTAAGTTTATTTAAAGACTTCAAGTACGTTGTATTAGTCCATGGGTATGGCGTCATTATTTTGAGTGGCGCAAATAAATAAAATTATTTTCATTTCCTGGATTTGGTAACAAGGCAAAGCGCGGCGTTGAGTTTCGCCACTCAGCACGCAATGTCTCAATTAGGCGGAAAGTGGGGAACGGTCGGACGGAAGTATCTTAACACTATGTTCTCAGGTCCCCGATGCCTCCGCCTCAGGTTCATATGCGAGATACAGTGTGAAGTTAAAATATATATATTAAGAAAGTATATTTTTTATTCCTTTATATTTTAAAACATAAATATTTTAAACTTTAAATTCTATTTTAAAAATATTTCAAGCAAATTTTCTCAATAACTGTAAAGTAATACCTGCTCTTAGGTTTTCTTGCTAGTAAGAAGTTGGGAACTACTTTGCAAGGCTTCTTAAATTTACTATAAAGAACACTTATATAACAATTTCAATTAGTTAAGAAGTTGTAATTGTACGAGTAATCATGTGCATATATTGATAATTAGGCAACTAAGAAATAAAAATGAGTATAAATAAAGTATAATTCACAATTTTAAAAATAATGTATTTTTATTTACTGATTGTTACTATTTAAAGAAGACATTTAAAGCAACATATTTAAAGTTATACGAAATTTTAAAAAAATAAATGCAAGCAATAACAAATATCGAAAAACTGCTAGCGACCGATCCAGCACGATCTCAATATTTTATTGTAAGCATTGCCTCTTTTATTTTGAAATTGTGTTCAGTTCAGAATGTCTACTTTATAGTATTTATCGTCAATTCTTTTAGAACTTCATTTGCGAAGTATATCCTGAAGAGGAAGTTGGAGTTGCTACACTTTTAATTACCATTTCTCCATCATCATCTTCCATCTAAGTATAATACAATACTATACTAAAACAGTAAAAAGGGACTACACATTGAATATATTTGAAAAATAAATTATGGGCGATGAAAAGCTATTAATCTATGATTTTTTTTGTATGATTGGTGGGTAATTTTTTAAAATCAATTAATATCATTAAAAATTGAATGCTGCCATTATCAATGATTCTAATTTCCCCATCATATTGTGGTAAGTAAAAAAGCTGAAAAAATAGAATCGTGTAAAAAAAGATTAGCACACTAAAAAAAATTAAGTTAAAAGCGTCGTAGCAGTGTTTTTCAATGTGATGGACATCTTCTTATCTCATATAATATAAGATGGAATCATATGAAGGTATCCATATGGTAAAGGCGGTATAAATTTAGGTCAGAGTTTAAAAGGTCAAAGGGTGGTGAATAGAAGTACTCGTAGTATAGCAAGGGTCACAATGTCCACACAAACGAACTTGCGGATATCAATTATTTTTTGATAAAAAGGATGCTAATTAAAATAACAAATTTATAATAAAAAAGTAGCCAAGAATATAAATTCTATGACTATTCTTATATTTTCTGTATGTATCTGTTGGAAATTCCAAGATTAATCCTGCACAAAGAATTTTGGTATATTTATTTAAGGACAAAAATTTACGAAATATTCAAAATTACTATACAATGTTAAAAAACTGTATAGCAATTATGATAATTTAGAAAACCTGAAACCAAAAATATTAACCAAAATGTAAAACATACTTAAAAAATAGTTAGAAAAGTCAAAAAGCAGACCAAGTAATAAAGCTCTTGCTAACATTGATCTCGTGTGTAACTCAGAATAGATTGTTTAATAATATTATTTCTGATCACACATCCACAGATACATAATTTGCCATTATAGGTACTTTGCTGGCGTACACTCTGGTTTCGACATGTGTCCTGGTCCTTCGCTACCAACCTCACACAAACAATCTAATAGAGCTGCTGCCTCAGAGCTTACGCACACCTGTTGAACCGGAAGGCACTGCTTCAGGCCAACGAGAAACAACCTTTACTGTGAGTATATATGCACAATAAAGTATTATTTAAACTAACAATTTTCATGATTGTGTTGATTATTAGTTCCTCTAACTTATAAAACGGTAAATTGATCATATTTTATTTTGCAACACAATGGTAAAATAACTTACGATGTAAATAAATTATAAATTTTGTGTAAAATTCTCCTTGTCCATTGAAACTGACCGCATAACCCAAGCCAACAGCTGTATATGTAAGAAGAGCTGCACATAAACGAACACATACACGATATATAAACGGTCCCCACATGTGGAAATGATATCGCTACCGCAGATCATTATCGTCACAGCCAAAAGTATAAACCTTACTATTTATTTTCGGCTGAGGCAAAGCCTGTCTCTACAAACTATATACGCAAGCGATGAAGAATAACAAAAAAATAAAAAGACGACAATGTGACTTTATGATTTCTCTGTCTTAGGTGGTCAAGCCAAGGTCAGAACTCTCCTTGCTTGGTCTCTCACAAAGCCCGGTGACGTAGAGGCCACCAGGGCCAATAGCACATTACATATTCGAAAAGAAATAGTATCATATATATGTATCTATGTCAACACTTTAGACAGATTAATGCAGATCAAAGCCTTCACTGCCGTACTCGTGAATTGCGCAACATTGTGCTTAGTTGTGAAAATCAGTTTAGTACTAATGCTGGCTTATTACGATCCTCGTATAGAATGCTACCTTAGCATTTCGTAGCATTTGTATCGACATATATTAGTTTAAATGCTTATTGCATATAGTAATTCACAGCAACTTAACCTATAGTTTTGTACACGTATACACCATTATAGAAATACATAGAGACATATCGTAATGAAGCTATTATTAAAAGTAACCATTCATTTTCTTTGCCGAGTTGGCACCGTCGTGGCGTAGTGGGCATATTTTTCATTTTTTTTACTAACGTATTTCATGTATGTTGTCGCATCACATATAAGAACATACTCGACGTACTTGACGAAATTGTTTATTAGAAGTTATTTGAGGCTACCAGCGAGGAAAGAGTTCTCAACTATATGGAACTAAGGCGGCCAACTCCTTCGTACTCACTTAGTCACCGTAATATTATTAACTTAAATTGTTGAAATTCAAGAAGCTTTGAAGTTTGATATTATTATTATTATTTAATATTGACTATGAAATTTCATTTTATACAAATAAAATACTGTCAACTAATATATCCTTTACTACCTTCAACATACAATGTTGGATAACTTATACAGTAAATTCGAATGCGAATTCCGAATGGTATTCCCGACAAAAGCTGTATTTAACTATTTATACATACATATATAACAATAGTCCGATGCAAAACAGTGTATTAAATAGTATAGTATATTAGGAATAAATATAAACATATGTAAATATTTAATAATGTATCATTTTTTTTTCTCCCTTAACATTGAAACAAAAAAACTATAATTAATATAATAACATAAGTGAGAGAATAACTCTCACTCTCTCTATGTCAACAGGTCAACACATAAAATCCTGTTTTTTAAAAAATAGTTAAATAATCGTGATTACTTTATGCTTAAAGCCTCTATGAAACCGCAGTACAGCCACGCGCGAGAGTTCGGTGAAAATTAAATTTATTCAGTTATCATCCTCTGCTAAAAGCTTAGTTTATTTAATACTAAACGCAAAGGTAAAATTTTGGATATGTACATGATTATAAGTGAAAAACATTGATAATTCAACTATTATATAAAATAAATAATCTAACAATATCAGTTTATATTAGCATTTATTTTCTTATTCATATTTCGTTTATAATTGAAATATCAATTTTAAACAAAACCTAAGCTTAAAAAGCGTGAAGCTAATTACACATGTGTGAATATTGAATAGTATTTTACAATATACTATTAATTCAAATTAAATACTCAACATATGACACTGTGTGGCGCAGTGGGACAGTGCCTCACTACTTTCGGTTATATTTTAATTTCCCGAAAAAAAAGGGAGTTAAGACACGTAACATATCAAACAGCCTTATTTCAATGTGAACTTTCGTACTTTTTATAGAATTTTACAGAAATTTACACAGCACAATTATTTCAGGGGCACAACCAGGCTCACATAATGCCAGCCAGCCAACGCGTGATGGTACGCCGAGTTACTCGCAGGTAATATAGTACGCGCGACGCTGTGTGACTTGCGAACTTGCTAGCGAAAGGCCGGCCGCACCTTTCTGATATATTATTATTATAATGTAAAGCTACGCTGCGCCCCGCTAAGCGAACCAGTCTGTTCACAGCTCCCCCGACTCGGACGACACGCTGCCCGGCGACGAGAGTGAGGAATACGGTCGCGATGACACCTTCCTTGTAAACTCCAACACGGAGAACAAATTCTATGGTAAGCGGTAAAGCGATTTGTTTTAACTACGGAACATTTTATATCGTGAGCAAATACTTTTATAAATATAATTTATTTTAGCAATAATGTATAAATTTCCAATTTATAGAAATTGATTGTTGACTTTGAGTCAAGATACAATACCTTTGTTAATTTTATTGCAACTTGCAACATTAAGTAGTCCTAACTACTCATAATCATGACATTTATTTTTTTTTATTTGCGATTGTTTAATTTACAGTGAAAAGATATAAAAATAGGTTTATGCGTATTCACTATGTTGCAATGTTTTTATTTGTCATATTTTTTACCTCTTTACTTTTTGAATATAATATCAAATATAACGTAATAGAAAGTACGTTAGACGATTAATTTATTAACAATTAACATATTACAATTTTTTTAATATGTTTTACAGCAAATGTTCAATACGTGGGTCTAATAAATATTAAAAAATAATGTACGACAAATATACTTTTACTGTTTATGAATATGTGTGGTGATGGCGATATAATGCTATAAATGGTATAACATTAAACTCGCTTTCAATATGTCTTAAAAACGTTAGGAGATGTTACTAATCTATACATATAATTATGCAATTAAGTGCAAGAACATAAAAATAAGGATTCTATAATACAAGGTTTTTTTGTAGAAACGATAAATACATAATGAAAACAATTGTGTAAATCAATGACATATGTATATGTAGATTAATTAAAATTAGGTGCGGTTCCCGGTGGGTGTTCCGTGGCGACGTCTCGTTGTGCCCGTTTCTGCAACGCTCTGTACCGCCGTCTACACGCTATGTCTTACCTTTGTCCTGGTCTCTTCCCCTGGGTTGACTGTGGCCCTGCTACTGAACAATCTGGTTAGTAAAACTAATGTTTTTCGCTTTTGTCGATTAGCGTCGATCTGATGTTAAATCAGCCCAAATACTGGCGTTAGTGCTAATTGAAAGGTGGATAAACGTTAATAAGCATTCGGAGTGCTACTGTGAAGTTAAATTAGTGGATAATTTATAAATACTTTACAGGCATGTTCGTCATCAAGGCTGTCGGGATAATGTATGTGCTCGTGATTTTCTTTGATATATTGGCGGCTTATGCTAGTCCCGGGGAGTCAACATTCGTTTCCATCCTGATGATCTTACTAGTTCTGACAATTCTCTTTATCCTTCTTATTATATCGCGGAAACCACAAAACCGGTAAGATATTGTAGTGCTTTTACCATTATTTATTTATTGCTTCATTATAAAATAATTAAATTATAATTTATATTGATAATCATAATTTATAAATAGGCAACATATAAGCAATATTAATGAATAGTTTACTTATATATTTGCAGTGTCGCATTGATTTACGCAACGCCTGGACTTCCCTTCGTACCGGCTACCGCAATCATCGTTAACATTTATCTCATTCTTAATCTGTCGATACTGACCCTGGTGCGGTTTACTGTCTGGATGATTTTAGGTATTAAAAATTTAATATTAAAAATAAAATTTATTAGCATAGAACAATTTTTCCATATAAACTGTAGTATTGTTATAATAAATAAAAAATATTCACTACGAGTACAAAATGTGGTAGCGATATAATCAATAAGCATTGTTGCAGGGTTGATAATGTACTTTAAGTATGGCATCAAGAATTCAACCCTTGAGACGAATCCTCCTATGCCTCGTGCCCCAACACCACCGCTACCCAACCCACTGGACCGTACCACTATTCCTCCTCCCTCTCAGCCACTTCCTACTGGTGACCGAAATATCTTCGAAGGGGACGGTGTTGGACTATATGGCAACCATGATCAGTAAGTAACTTATGTAAAAATATAATCTTATTTATATTTTACTTAATATTCTGGCGGGCGATGCCTATCCAGAGATAGAACTCCAACTATTAATCTGCGACAAATTTTACTTTCGGGTTGTGACAAATTCTATTAAAAAAATTGTTTAACTAATTTTGAATTTATGCCAACAATTGTATATAAATTTCGTTTTTAAAGTTTAGCTAACTTAGTCTACCTGATTAACATTTCATAGTTTTTCGAATACAATACTTAACGCGAAGGTTCGGTGACCATTCAATGAGTAATTATATTTTATTTATTTTCATTTCCTTGCTCTAATGAGTCGAAGCGTGACGTAAATGTCTTAAAATTTGCCGTAAAAAATAGAGAAAATGTGTATTGACACAAAATTCTGTCTGCCTATCCTGATACACGCGGAAGATGTGTCAAGCTAAAAAATGGTTTTTCTAAAAATATTTAATTATATTTATAGACCTTTCAAGAACCTTTAAGATATTTTTCGTGATATATTTAAATTTCATTTGTTATAAATTATAAAGATTCTCGGACCCTTTACTCGCCTGGCACGTGTCGGACATGAACGAACCCGTGCAATCAACTAGCCGAGGTTTCACTGGCAGCTACATGGTTGTCGAGACTCGGTAAGGAAATGAAAAATACTTCTTTTATGCTTGATATTTAAACATATTTTTAAAAATTAACAATGAATTTTAGTAGAAACGATAAAATTAAAATCATATTTTGTTGATTTATAAATATGTAAATATTTTTTTCTTTTTATTTGAATATTTTTTTAAAATTATTTTCCTATTTTAATTATAGTGCCTATCCATAAATATATTTTTTTATGGAAACCTTAACGGCTTATATATAAGTTTAGCGTATGTGCTACTACACTGTGTTCTTACCTAGTTACATTCTCATTTCCTTCAAATTTCTTTCGTTATCTGACTACAGTAAATCTACAGGAAATCACATAATTCACCAATTTAACAAGAAACATTCATAATTATTTAAAAAATATTATTATTAAAATAGTAATATATATATAACTTTGATATATGAACACGTGATTGAAAACGCGCTTACTGGCTGGATCTAATGTGGCGTCACCTACTTGCTTATTCCCTTCGATGGAGACCAGTGTTATTAAAAATGTTATGGGAAACCTAAATTACCGTAATTCTAGTCAGATTATTTCTCAAAGGCGGTCTTGATTTATTGCTGTCGTTTTAAGGAATTAAAAAAACTTACTGTCTTCTAAAACTTGTAAACTTACTACTATCTACCTAAATACTATGCTGAATATATAAAATTTGTTGTAACAAGTTATAGGCTTTAGCCTATTAACTATAATGGTAGTTACTGTTGTTTAGTATGTCAAATTATGTTTGTCATCTTCTTATTCTGAATGATGTAAAAAATATTACAGGTTTGACGAGAGAACGAATAGGGCCACCTCCCATACTTCAAGCCGACCGCCATGGGCCTACCCCGACGTTACCTATGATGCTTGGATGAACAAATAAATGCCAATGGAGATGTATTATATTTTAATTTAAGTTTACAGTATTATGAATAATTTAATTGTTGGAATTCAAGAGTATTATTTTCATGCCAAAGACTTTAGATGTATTAGATTTTAAAGTATTCTTTTATTTTGTTACAAGCGATTTGTTATTTTTATGTTTTATAGTTAAAAGTAATTCTTATCATTTTTTAATACTTTTTCACTTCAAAAGTCGTGGTTATTTTTAATCTGTTATTTGAAGGAAAATATTTTTTTTATTTTCAATTGTGAAATATCGTGAATTATGTAATAGTGAAATATGTAATTTTATTAATTGTAAATATGTTTTTTATTGTATTTGTATTTATTTAATTGTTTTTATTTAATTGTATTTATTTAATTGTAATAATTAATTGTATTTATTTAATTGTATTTATGTAATTTATGTGTTTAACTTCATTTTAATAACAAATTTAATTTTACTTAGTTTAATATATGTTAAATCGTATTGTTTATTGATTATTGTTTTTAGTCGATCACGCTGTTTTGCGATGAGGAAGGAGAACTATATTCTTTCACGATGAAAGGTTCTCGAGGAATATAAGTTTTTGTATGAACATGATTACTTGAACTAGCTTATATTATGCAATTCTTGCCAAATGAAATCATGCATATTCTTTTATTGAATTTTTATTCACACACTATGAAAGTGCGCAGCTAGAACTCCGTGACGAAATTCTACGGAACGTACGCTGCTCTATCTATTTTTATCACATAGGTATTTACTATACAACTGACTTCTAAATAAACCCTATATTTACTGTAGAAAACAATTTACGTATATCTATTTCAGCTTATTTGATATTAGGAATTGTTACATGAATTATTCTTTGATATTTGTTATTTACACTACTTATATAGAATATACCTACCTTTACCTATACATAATTTATTTGTAATGTTTAATATTTTAAATTATTTTAATTCTAAAGATACTAAAAGTTTTAAGTCGAAAACATATCAGCTATTTTCTACTGCTTGAAATTTTTATTTAATAATGAGGTATTATTGCATAAAAATACCATTTACTATTAAGTATTTGACAAGTCTCGTACCAAAATGAAATTTGATTACTTTCTAATCGTTTTATGAGACATTCTCGGAGATGTGATATTTTATGTAACATTTAAACTATAATTCATAACCCTAATAAAAAGCGTCACAGCTGACTATCTGGTCACGTGACCGACTTGTTTGTAAATATATATTTTTTTTAAGACGCAGAACTACGTTCGCTAGTATTAAGACACATATCGCCGTGTCATGATTGCTTGTTTAAAATCATAAAACATATTTATAACATACAAAGAAATTACTAAATCATAAATTTTAACTTATTTCCTTTGACGATGTCTATATATTCATACGCTTGGAATTTGGATCATTAAATCTAAGTGACAATGTATGACATTCAAGTTTTTTTTTTAAATAAGTAGAAAAAAATCTCTCTTCAAATAATCGACGTCATTGCAAAAGCGAAATATTAAATAATAATAGTTTAAACATATCTTTAAGTCATTCCATTAATTTTAAACCTAATATAAATCTTAGGCATAGTATATTCAATATTGTACCACAGAGGGTATTCACTAAAACCTAGAGTTTGACGAATATATCGCACATGCTTACCCAAAACTCATTTTTAATCAATTCACTTTTCTATTTTTCTTATTCTATAATAAATAACTTAATATTTTATTATAGTTATTTTGATAGTCCTGTAGTGCGATATATTATCAGGTCAGGCTCGAAATATTTATAATGGAATCTGATAATACCTAGGCCTTATTTGTAAAATGATGTTGTTGTTGTTTGATAAATATCTCGTAGGCTTAAACATATGGTAAGATTTGGATAACATTTTAAAAATGAAGGAAACATTTTTTAAGCATTTGAAGATGTTATGGTACACTTTCCTTCTTATATTTAACTTAGCGTTACTCTTATATCGATGGATAAGGATTAAAGTTTGGCCAATATTTGCTATATGATAATAATTATGTTAATTTATGAAATTCATATTTTAACGGCCATTCTAAACACGTTTTTAAATTCATAAATAGGTACATGTATTAAAATTGTTTTAAATCTCGACACCAGGCCGCTTTCGTCTGTGGTCGCATCTAAGTGTTAGACCAGGGCTTTTTAAATTATGGGTCGCGACCCCAAATGGGGTCGCGTAGCATAATTCTGGGGTCGAGAGATTTTAAAGTTAAATATTATATATACATTTTGGCCAATTACTAATTTGTATGGGGTCGTCAAGAAACTCGCAATCATAAAAGGGGTCGTGGATGACAAAAGTTTAAGAAGACCTGTGTTAGACTAAAGATTCAAATATTACCTTTATGTCGATATTGTTCTATGCATAATATTTATTCATTATAACATAGTATGTTAGTTATCTTGCAACTATAAATTTATAGACAAACCGTTTTATTTAGAACAATGAACAGATTATATGAGCAAATCTAATTAAACTGATTATTACAAACAACAGCTTGATTGGATTGATCCTCTATTTGTTTAAAGATTTTAGAGATTACTCTTTCCTGATATTTGATCTCTTAGTTAAAAAAATACACTATTTACGTTTACACAAATTTACAAATATCTATCTAGTCAGAAATACTACTTCTACTATTGTACTCTGTCCATCATAGTCAAAATTTTATTTAAAAAATGTGTTTAGCTCAAATTTACATTTAAAGTTTATTTTAAGACACTGTCAAATGTAGATTATAATTGTTATTATGCAGTAAGCATTGTAGTTAGGTATTTAACCCCTGTTGTTGTCTGTATATCTAATCATTTAGTGTAAGCATATATAACCAAATTCAATGTTAGATAATAAGCAACCTGATTAAAAAAATATTTGACGTTTCCTTGTTGATTTTGAATGTACTTTTTAAATTATACACATTAATTTATCTATTGAAATTTCCTAATATTATATTAACTACATCCTTAATTAATTATTGTACTTGCTTAAAATAAATATTTGGCCTATTCTAGGTATCTATGTCGCAAAACACAAACACTCAAAAATATTTTTAAATTTAAGTTACTCGCAAAATAAGTCATATGTTTATCATGACCTTTTTATTAAATAGTTTATGTTAAATTGTAATGACCATACCTACTTTATAATTATTAATACCGATCAGTAATTTAAATATATGTATCGTTGTGCAGTAATCAGTAGTAACTTGACTGTGGCTATTTGATATATCATGTATCTCAATATTGTTATATATGGGCCTATTCTGTAACATATAAAATATTGTATTACCATCAAATTATTTATTTTTTGTCTTAAAATTATGAAATGTTTTACGAGAGATCAAATAAATATATATATTAAATGTATTCAGATAAAAATAATCGTTATAGGGACTTTAAAAAAAATTACAGGAGAGGCCCATACGCTTAAAGATTTTCAAGCGTAGCATATTCCTGTTCCATCTTTTCGTTTCTTATGCCAGCGCATTCTGGCGGCTATCGTTGTTCTCATGTTCCGAATCAATGCAGTAGTTCTTGGTAATGGATGTGATAGTAGGCGATAGATGGCACTGTCTTAAAAATAAATAAAATTACAAATGTCATAATTGTATCCACTGAATAACTAAAAAATATAAAACATTTGATAACGACCTATTCATTCTAGTGACTTAAATAACATTTATTGGAAATGGCATTTTATAAATACTATGTAAGTACTATATGCCTTCTAATCGCAGAGAACTTACAATTTTTTTTATTAAAAAATCACAAAAAATCATTTAAATGTGATCAATGAAGCAAGTGTGAATGTTTTCTAATAATGGAAAACCACTTCTAATGTCTACTATGGTCCGTTATGGTGTGTTTTAAATTTGACATTGTTATAAGATTTACTAAAATTTCTCTTTTGGGGACACCTAGTGATAACATTGAATAAAGTTTTTTAAAGAAGCCAAGAAGAAATAAAACCAATATCCATAGTAAATATCGTATTGCAAGATTTTAGAATAGTTAAGTGTGATTGGAACCAAAATAATTTAGGACCAATGAAAATTTGTAATGTGAAGTGAAGAAGTAACCTGCTATGATTCGGAACTAATTTTTGTGATATATATATATGAACTATTTAATGTAAATTTATCGAACTGTAATAGAATGTTAAATAAAGCATATTGGTTTTTATTTATTGCCCTCACCCTCACTCATGAAAATGAAAACAACTTTAAAAAGAATCGAGCTTTATTTATAGTTTTTTTATTATTAGTTAATATGTGCGTTGTATATTTTAGATTAAAAGTACACCAAAAAATATCGTATTGCGGTAGCATTTTAAAATGTACCGATTCCATGAAACTAAACGAAAAAACCTACATGTTGTTACATTTTATTAATACAACAATAATTATTACAAATATTCATAGAAGTTACTCTAAGAGCTAAACTACATATAAATTAATAACACATCATAATACTTGCTGCATGTTAATTCGGATAACATGCGTAACGTTTGGTAAAAAAGGAACGTTTTTATTTTAATTTTACTTGTTTATCGACATGACATAGATACGAACTGATGAATGAACGTTAGTCTATCAATACATGGAGCAGCTCTACAATGACAATGTTAACCATAGTTCCGCAATAGAAAAGACATTTATGTAGATACATAATGAAGCTCTTGAAAACACGCGAGCTGTTTATATTGTACATGGTTCTCATTCATTCCCAAGTTCGTATATTAAAATTCTCATATATTGCCGAAAGTATTAATTGTGCCAGCATTGTGATTAATTATAAATAGTATTAGTAAACTAATGTATTAAGCAAACGTTAAGGTATTGTACCATTAAAATACCGAACCATTTAAATTACATGTCATAAATTTAAGTAAATTCTATAAAATAAATTTCATCATGATGCGAATATGAAGATTTTGAGTGTACCACAAAATCATAGGATGTTAGAAACAATTGGCTATTAGTTAACGTTTAATGATTTTTAATATTTGCCACACTGAATGCTATCTCGTAAAAGGAAACAATCCAAGGCAAACAATAAATTATCATCAAACACACATTCTGTCGGTATGTACATTAACTTACCAACTTTCAAATTTCCATCTTTTCAAGCAAATATTAAGAAACTACAAATAAAAGTTCATAAAAAAGTAAAACCAAATCCTCAAAATATTTAAGTTGTCAAAGTTACTATATAAACACCTAAGTAATATTTATTTGACGTATACATGCCAGTTCTAAAATATCAAAAAGAACGTACGCATTGTAGACGTATATAGCAAACATTATTATGCTACTGATTAAAAATCTACTGTTATTAAACGCTCTTAGAACATATGAATAACAAAAGATTGTTTGAAAATAAAAGTAGAAACTTGAACTTGCGAATAGGCGCGCGTCGTGTACTTTTACAAATCGTAAGAAACCAAAAATATAATTCCAAATATAATATTTAAATCATTTTAAGTAATGCTAAATATTATTTTAAATATTTAAGTGTCCTTTTACAATTAAAAACCTATTTGAAAAAAGTTACTGCGATATTTCTAAAAACATCTTTTACAAAAAAAAAATATTAACTTAGATTATAAAATTAAATAATAATGCAAGTACATGAAAAAATATTTAACATATTTTTTTAAATCGTTCAAAAATAACATCAAAGCATAAAATTGAATGTCAAATACCGGAATCTTATTGAAAAAAAAATGTATTATCTTTTACATGAAATATTTTGTATAACATCACAACCGTCTTTAAAAAGTCACACACGCTCAACCAATTTACATCATAAACCCAATGTCAATAAAAAATACAAGAAAACATAATTTGAACGTAAAAATTTTAAAAATAAAGAATTAGAAAAAATATATAAATTTCTATCTAATTATTTACTATAATATTATGTATGATTATTATTTATTGTAGCAAATAGTTTGATACTTGATAATGTGGATTTGGGTTTATAATGATAGAAAAAACACACTGAAACTAGTGTTGGCACGAATCGGGAGAGTCGGTAGAGTCGGTAGGTTTGGGAGTGTTGGCAGCGTCTTCCGCGGTCTCGTCCCTCTCCTCGATGGGGCCGTGCTCGTTGCGGAGGCTGGCGCCCTCGCAGTCGCCTGTGGGACGCAACACCAGGTACATAAGGAGATCCGACAGGGAGATGATGCCCGTCACCTTATCCTCCTCGTCTACGACTACCAAACGATGGACCTGCAATTTATATATTTATATAACACGTGTTTATATAGTCTATATAGGTACTTTACTTAAATCACTATGTTTTAAATTTAAGTATGTTTAAAATTCCACGATTAAATAAATACTTTGATTAGTTTATACGTATTAAAATTAGAATAGAGTACTAAAATGTGTATATAATAAATATCAATCTAATTGTTATTCCTTCACTTATTTAGATTTTATTTTTTACTATTTATTTCCGAGCATTTAACGAAATAAACAAAAAAAGAACCTAATGTTAAAATATTTAGTTGTCTACATTCATTCAGAAACACTGTACGTGAGATCTAGGAATCCAATATCGTGCTTTGTCTTATCATATTGGGCAAATTTATATATGTTTAGTCCCGAGAGAAAAAATAAAAATTCCACTTTGATTGTGCACATACCTCGGCTCGTACAATTCTCTCCATTACTTCGTATAATGTTTCATCGAGGTTACACTTCTGTACTCCCTCGAACCATTCATTGCGATGTTCGTTGGCTTTCTTGAGCGACACGTCTAAGTTATTATATGTTTTTTCGGCAGCCAAATTCTGGAATTTGTTTATTATATTTATATAAAATAAATCCATCAATTAGTAGTATTTTAAATTAATCAATATAATTATATATTATATACTTTAAATGTTAAGTTATCTACAGAATCCTTGATAAATAATAACGAATTTCTAAAAAAGAAGCAATAGTCGAAAGGAACACGTTTTAAGGTAAAATCACGAACACACATTCTTATGTTTAATATATTTTATTTTCCTTTCACCTTCTTTTTTTAATATTAGAAATCGAATAGAGCAACTACTATATTATGTTTATGATAATAAACGTTAATGTCAACGGTCCATAGACAGTTTTTAACATTTTAAAAATAACTTACAATGACGTCAAATTTGGCATATATGTCCTTTAAGCGTCCTTCAGCATCAATGAGAGGCAGAGCGGACACACGTCGGTTCACAAACTTTCGCAAAGCTTCTATTATAGAAGTCTCTTCGGTAGCTGTCTCTATGTCGTTCAGGGTGCCGATGCGCAAGTCTCGTAATTTGCATTGCAAGTACGACGGCTTCGGCAACTCGTTTATCTGAAATATGTTTATAGTGCATCATAATATCAACAGTTGATATATATTTGTTACATATTATTTTAAAGCTTTTAATTATTTTTGAAAATAAAAATAATTTATTTTTGAAAACTTTTAATTTATTTTTGAAAAATCACATTCTTACATATAGGAAAAGGAATCGTAATATCCTCTTGTGTGTCAGTATGTAGAGTACATTGCCGGTTTCGGGGTCGATGACCGGTAGACGATGGATGCGGTTGGTGATGAGCATTTTGATAGCGTCGAACAACGACGAGTCTGGGCCAATAGATACCAGTGGCATCACCGACCCTTTCAGCACCTCTGAAAGAATATAATTTGCAAAAAAATAATAAAACTTTATCTACAGAAAAATACACCGTGGCAAAATACAACAATATTTTATACGAAAAGAGCTCAAATTTTTTGTTAGAACATTTAAACATTTTGACCACAAAGAACTAATTTAAAATATTACATTTAATATTTACACAAAAATATACATTAAGTATCTCATAGACAGCTAAACAATTAACTAAGTTAATATTATGTATAAGTTATATTATGTATTTTGAGGCAATCGTGGCAGAGTGGGGCAAAATGTAACTGTAACCGCATTAGTAGGTTAGGTTCGATCCCCACTGGAAAAACGATTAATTTTAAATTATTTTCAAGTTACCGAAATCTTTGGTAAGACCAGCACTCAACACGAACTGTTTCAAATTCAAGAGAAAGGAGAGAACAGAGTATCTTGACTCTGAGTTCCCTCTGCGTGCCCTGCTATGTAAAAACATATATGACCTTTGGCAAATTTGTTTTATTATTTTTAGAACATAAACGCAAACGAAAAAGAAATTTAAGACACTGAATGCTTGATTTTAAGCTTCATAACCCATTCATAAAGTTTAAATATATCAATTTGATTTGAAAAGTGATTTTTAGACATAATATAGATGCAATAATAATCAGAATTACCATCGATGTAAAAGAGCGTCAATTGCAAATAGATAAAATGGCCGTTGTATATAAATAAACAACACTTCTACCGTGCTACTGCATTAGCTTATATAAATATAGAACAAACCTTTAAACGAGTTATTAAATAACAAAGTAGTAAAGGTATATGCAATAAATATGTAATATTCACGCTAAATAACATTTCATAATTTATGTGTTTTCAGATAAAAGTATTAGTATAAATATTGGCATGTTATGTGTCATTTACTCGTATATAAAATACATAAATAAAACAAAACATTCCTTTTGCAATTTATTACAGTTGTTTCGGACAGCACACGAAATTAAATAAATTAAGGTGAACAAATGTGCACTTACGTCGCCACGTCTCGAGCCGATGCTCCTCTAACTCGTCCATAGTGACATCCGGACTGGTGTAGTACATTTGCAGTATCTTGATAAAGTCCGTGATTGTGAGCATACCTACAAATCTCTGTCTCTGCGAATCCCATAGCGGTGCTGCGCGAACGCCTATAAAAATATTAGCATTAGTCAATCACTTAATCAATATCTATCAACGTTTAAAACACTGAAAAAATATAGATATAGCCATAATTATGTGATTTTATATTTTAAACTACAAACATACGTATAAAAATACGTAAACTATACAAAATAAAAATATTAAATAATATTTTCATTTAAAAAAACTGGAACTTTAAACAGTTTCAAATATTTACAGCTCGCAAATGATAACAAAAATAAATTTTCTCATCAAGTGAAAGGTCATAGTAACTTCTTCTTAGGGCGAACGTGTACTAAAGCGTAATGTAATCTATGTAAATAAAAATAAATCACCAAAATGTTGTACACCCATAACTTCCAAACGACTGCACAAAATGAATATTTTTTTTTTTTTATATATTCGATATTGTCAGAAAGTTTGTATGAAAAATATATAAAAAGACATAATGCAAATATTAAAAAACCTCAGTATTGACGGCAAAAAATATGGCGGTACGGAGTTCGCCGGGTCAGCTAGTAACCAATAAAAAATTCTATTAGATAATAGCAGCATAGTTGGTAAAGAAATGGATATTAGTTTGTTGCGTCAAATGAAAAAGAGAAAAGACACTGTCGATATAAGGTCAGAGGCAACTAAAAAGAAAGTTATCATTTTTTAACAGTAGGAATTCATTTCTAAAGGAGATTAAAATGAATATTCTGTTTTCCTAGACCTACTCAGGGCTGAAAACATCATTATGACACTATACCAAAAAAATTAACAGCAATGAAATATCATCATTTGATATCTATCTGTTTCGGCTCACCGTTTGCGGAAAAAAGATTGTTAATATATAACATGAAAAATAGACATGCGTAGTTACGCATCAAGATAGTTATCTTGATTGAAACCTATCGAGGAATACAGGTAATAATTTTAACAGCCAGATATAATGAAATAATATATTTTTTAGTGCGACTTATTATATATATATACATAGCTTCCATCAACAACTGCAAACGCAGTGCCACAAATAGGGATGATTATAGAAATCTCGTGATCGCTCTCAACCTAAATAGTACATAACCACAACTAATTCATAAAATTCTAATTCATTCACTAAATAAAAAACAGTAATTAGTGGATGACACATAATAATATGAAAACACGAAATTTACAAATAAAAATGAATATTATTTTCTTCACCAACGTACTCAAATGTACATGACAGTAAAGAAACGGTACTATCGAAGAAGTTCGACCATTGCGATTTAAAGACGAGTTCTTTTGTATATAGCGAATACAATTGTGCTTATGCACATATTGCACACTAATGTTACAATTAGAATATTTAAAAATAAAAGAAAATAGAGAGAAATTCTTGTAAGCGAAAGCCCAATTTGAATACAACCAAAGCGTAGATTCTAACCCTTCAACAGTTTTGTAGAACCATTTTTGTACACTACAAAAATGTTAATAAAATCTCATAGAAGTCTAATTTTATATGAAGAATACGAAGTTTATTTTATATGTTATGATATAAAAATTATTGTTACCACTTTGGCTTAAACATATTATATGCTCTATTTTTTTATTAACATACATTAACCGTGATCATACGCTTTATGACAGGTAAGAAATATTTTATATATAATAGTAGGTATACATTTCTACCAATACGGACCGAGTTCACAAAATGTATGTAATCTTTTCCATTTAATTGGCTCATTTGTGTATGAAACTACTACAGGACAAACAAAAATGAACACCACTAGGTCACTTTACTTGTGTATTCGTATTGTGACTTACTGAATTGTAATTCACAGTACCTCGTCAGTAATAGACTCTCAACTCAGAACAACATATCTATTGTGGAAGTCTTTAGTAATTTTACTATGGAATTTTGGTGATGACCTTTTTAAGGGGGTTTTAGATGTCAAAGCTTGTCCATTTTTTTCATACCCCTGTTTTGCAAGCTCAATAACAATTTGAGCTCCACATTTTTCTGGCGACTTTTGTTTTAGTCTCATACTTGTATTTTAAAAATTAAGGTGGGGACCCGGTGGGGACCGTGTTGTATGGACGCCTCGCCACTGATACATCGACACGTATCAATAATATCAAAGTTAAATAATTAGCAAGTTAAATAGTCAACCTAAATAGTGAAATTAATAAAGCTGCTATTAATATATAACCTTCTACTTCTGTAGCATCATGAATGTCGATCATGACTACAATATTTGAATAGCGATACAACTAAAATAGCTATTGCGAAGAGTCAATAGAAAGTTTAAGTGAAAGTAAACTAAATTAAAACTGAGTATAACAAAAGTCATGTAAAAAGAGGATTATTTCGTTAAAAACAATATTTTTATTTAAAAATACATATAAGATGCTGCTTCCAGGTAGATATTGCGAATCTCCACTGTAAAAAATGATATATAAAATTATGAAAACAAACTGAATGATGACAAGACAATAACTTTTTTAAGTGTATTATATATTTAATACAAATATTAGAAACAACAACGGTAACAACTCCTTAAAAAAGTCCGTAAGAAACAATACCAACTGTAAAATCCCAGTGGAGAATGCAATTAAATATTTTGCCCGATTTAATTTTTTCCACAATTGGACAAGTAGAAAAACAACATTTTGACTTTTCGTTAAGGCAACTAAATATACTTAAAGTTTATATATTTACAAAACAAATATAATGAAAAAAATATTTTCAGCCTCTTTATAAGATCTTACTCTAAAAATCCAGATAGATAATAAAAAGTATGGAAGGAAAAACACCTTAAAATTCCACCCGAGCTGGCGTATTGTTTCTTACGGAGTCAGCGATGATGGGATCTAGAGTGAGCTGCGAGCATATAAATCAATTCAGTCACTAATATCACTTGAATGTTCGCTGAGCTGATATGTATAGTATTCTTAATAGGATTCGCTTGCAATGCAAAGTAATATTATATTTTTGTATTTGAAAATAATAAAAAAAATAGTCACACACAAATAGTAAGACAACGCGTTACCTAGCAACGTATGTGTCACTTTGTATCAACATAAAATCAAACCTACTACTACCATGCATAACATATATTGTATTAATTTAATATATTTTTATGTATTGTTTTAAAAATATATTATGATTGTGCACTTCTTTGCAATATATACTACTAGCTTTCCGCCCGCGGCTTCGCCCGCGTGAAATTCGGTTATATCGCGCGACGTGTAAGGAGTATTCTTTCCCGAGGTCTAGACTATTTGTCAAAAAAAAGAAATACATATTTTTTTTTTGTTTAATAAAATTTTTTTCACGATAAAAGATATCCTATGTCCTTCCCCAACTTCAGTTCTACCTTCATACCGAAATTCATCAAAATCGGTTCAGTGGCTTTAGCGTGAAAGCGTAACATACAGACAGACAGAGTTACTTTCGCATTTATAATATTATAGTAAGGATAAGTGTACCAAGTTTCATGTTCCTCTGTCAGGGTCATTTTGCGTAAAAATGGAGTCCAAACTTTTTACTTTATGTATAGATATATATAAAAACAAATACGATTGTCAAATAATCTATACGCCTTATATACCTTATAAAATAAGAGTAAATATAATTAATGATTCTAGTGTCCCTGTTGATGCGTTAACAACGCGCTGTCTTTAGCAATATGTGTATGTGTGTGGTAGTGTGTGTAACATTTATTTTAATAATTTAATATACTTTTTATGCATTATTTAAAAATATATATTTGCATACTACATTCCTCTATATAAACTATAAGTGTGCCAAGTTTCATGCTCCTCCGTCTGCTTAATTTTCGTAAAAAGGGGTACAAAGTTTTTGCTTCACGTATTTATATATATATATATATATATCGCTACACTAGAGAGTATTACAATAAATGCAGTTGAGTCAACTCCAATTATTATTAGAGAATGTACATGCATCCCATTCCTAATGCAATATTGTTTAAAAAGCAGCGCTATTTATGTATTCATATTTCGACGACTAGAATCATGAGCCAGCTATCAAATTACTAATATTTGACATTGCATTATATAAGACATGAGTATCCTAGTATTCTATGAAATGAATGTGCAATTATATACGAATGTGCATATAAATGCAAAAGCGTCGAATTACGAAACTAAAAATGCTATTTATTAAATAATGAACAGAAATATAATAATTATAAAGAATGCAAATAATATAAACACATTATGCAATAATAAACGCGGCCCTGGCACCACCAAACACATTTTTCTTTGTAAATGCCATAGTTTTAAAAGACTCGTAGACGCTTTGAGTGAATATTCGTTGCCTATAACATATTCTCCCTCTCCTTTTGAATTGTGCATGATTAGGAATTAATGTTAGATCGTAACGTAAAATAATAAGAATAATTTTATGCAACTAAAAATGAACTTAGCGAGAATAAGCCACATTCAATTTAATATATTATACGATGTAAAATATACGATTTACATTCGCGTAGTTTTAGATACAGACATTATCTAATATATATCAGTCTATCACGTCTTACGACGGAATCTTTATTATTATTCGTTAAAAGTTAAAAGATATAATAATTACAAGTACTCACCGTTGTAGACGAGAGCAAAAAACGCCTTTTTCACAAGTAGCTGCGTGTCGAATACTACAAGCTTCGCGGAAGTGGGAATCAAATCGTAACATTTGTGGAATTTAAAGAACTTCACAAATATTTGGGACTCATCTTCTTCTGAAAACAGTAAATAAAAATTAATAAATACAAACAATATAAAACATATATAAGAGTAATTAATAATAGGAATTAAATTACTTCCCTATTCATAATTAGAACAATGAAAATGTAGCCGATAAAGTACTTCACATACTAAAATTTTATAATGAAATAACGGACAGCTTTGAGATTACGATAATTTACGTATCATATGTATAAAATAAGGTATTTTAATAAGTATAAGGAAGTGAATAATCTAATTTAAAGAAATATAAAAGGAAAAAATCTTCTGGTTTGCCTGACTTTCTGTGAATCCAACGAAGTTAGACTGATGAATAGTAAGACAAACCAGACATCACCATACATGATGTTTAATCCCCATAATGGCGAACTGAATGACACAAAATGTGCTTCGCTTTCCTTATCGTCCCGTTTTTCTCAAATAGAACTAAATTATAGGAAAATACATCATATTAATCAAAAAGTTGGCATGAAGATGCGCTATTTCAATAAGAATAACCTTTCACATGAGTATGTTGGTTAGGTTGTTTACTACAAATACAAAGATGTTTTTTTTGTGTTCACTTATTCTCTGAAATGATAATATAAGTAACATTAGTTACTTATATTATCGTTTCTAATGCTTCTGTTTATGAGTATTGTTAAAATGTAAAACGAAATGTTAGTAGGCATTAAAGTACTGAGCTATTTTTCAGTGCTCACTAAATATTTCTAAAAAGCATTAAGCAAATATTTAATGATTTTGGAAAATATTTAATGGTGAAAGAGAATTAGTCCCATAGCTTATAAATAATCTAAAGCAAAAGAAACAACTGGCCTGTTCATTTTAATTAAGAACTGTTTATATATGCTGCAAAAGTAAAAAAAATCTAAAAGACAATCACAAAGTATTCAAATAATCTATTGCCAAGCACTAGCCACTCTTTTGCCGTCAATAAACCACAAAGCCAACGTTCAGTCAGCCGTAGCGAAGCATAATATTATTATATTGGCTACTAAAAACCTTTCAGCTGCGGTCACTCAATTTCATAAGGCTTTCTTGTAATCGAAAGTGATTCAATTTTGCCGATATCAATAAAATAGTAGATGAATTTATTTAACATAAACGTAATTAATTTATTTGATACTATATATTTTTTTATTTTATCGATACGATCTAAAATACTGTTTTTTTTAAGTTAAAGTTAATGATAAATAAATTATTCGTTAAATAAACTTTAACACAAGAATGTCACATAAAGATGACACTTCAGTAAATACTAGTAACGATATGTAAATCGATACTAAGTAAACTCCAAATCAAAGAAACTAAATCCTTGTGCGGTGGCAAATCTGTATAACATACAATTTACACTTTAAAGGTACATGTATAAATAATAATAACTGTATTGATTTTTGTAAATCTAGGTAGTATCTATTACGTACATTTAGAAAAACCAACCGCTGGGCGTGTACCTACGACAAACAGTTGAAACAACGTATATTTAACACCGTGGCGTTTTTATTTTATTAAACGTTCGTGGCGCAGAGGCACAAGCGTGCGACTGTAAACACGACAGGTTGTGGGCAATGTGCAAGCAAAGCGCGGCGTTGAGTTCCGCCACTCAGCACGCAATGTCTCAATTCGGCGGAATGGAGTGCCTTAACACTAGGTTCCCTCTGCGAGGGTAGGCAGAGGGAATGGCTATATGCGGGATACAGCGTGAAGCTATGTATGTATGTATATTTAGGGCGGCGGAAAATTAGTAATGAAATTTGATTTTATTTTTAATTTTTTTGTCTGTTTGTCTGTATGTGCACTCTAATTACAAGAACAACAGTTCAGTTCGCTGACCCAGTATCGGACAAGTTTTACATAGGTAAGCATAATAGATTTCACATTTTATCGTAATGATGTGATATCGTATAATAAGTAAATATTGTTATTACCGTCCATCAATAATTAGTTTCCATAGTACAATATTGAAGTCTTTTATTTTAATTATGCAGAGCCAATACATTTAACATCACGGTCTATTACTGATTTCATAGACGAATGGAGACATGAAAATATGAAGGTTATATCTCACATTTTTGCAAGTGTGCATTATATATATAAAACTTTCTAAGATTTTAACTACATATAAACTATATGCTATAACTATTAATTTATTATAAATCTTAAAATCCACATTTTTCGCTTCGGGAACCTACGAACGACCTTGACGAGTTGTTATGTAATATAAATATAACAATTATGATATTATTGATTATTGATTTTATATAATCAATGATAAAGGAAATATTGAGTTTTATGTTAATTTTTAATTTAAATAAAATAAAGTGTTCAATATGTATATGTATTTGTCTTTATGTCCGATGAAGTATCTTTTTTTTTCAACAATATGGTCTATAATATTCTAATATTCTGCCCTCCCTTCTCTATATAAACTATAACTGTGCCAAATTCCATGAGCCTCCGTCCGCATAATTTTCGTAAAAATGGTTACAAAGTTTTCGTGTCACGAATTGATATTGACTAAAACAATTTACTTGAAGTGCATATCACTTATTTCCTAACTTCGATTACTTTTTATTAATATAATATAAATTTCGTATATTGGACAGTGAATTAATTGATACAGTTTGTGTTTATAGTATTATTAGACGGTACATTTAAATGATAGGGAATTAACATTTAAAAATACATCTATTATGTACTGTTGTTAAGTTTATTAATAAATAATGTGCATTGTGCAAGGAAGTTTAACCACTTTTCTTTATGACTTTTTTTGTACATTCACGCACCTTCCGTAAATAGGTACCCAATGGTGTCCGACCGAATCTGGTTTTAGTGAACGAAACCGAAACCGAATTTCGGTAACAGTCTCAGTTTCGGCCGAAACTGAAACCGAAACTTCCTTACGAGGATCATGTTTTCAGAGATTTTTTTTTAAAAAGACATAGTTATGCCGTCTTCAACATTTTGCGTTTATTGATAGTCAATATAACAACCCATCATTTAAGAAAAAATATTATTATACTTTAAAAATATTTAAAATTTGTTTGAGTATTATCATAGACTAGCTTCTGCCCGCGGCTTCGCCCGCTTGGATGTCGGTTATCGTGAACAAGTCTATGAGGGTCGAATTTTACCATTTTTTTTCAACGCCTTACTTGCGCCCTTAGGGGTAAATTCTAATAAACAATGAAACACAAGTTGAATCAAATAAAATAAAAAAAATAAGAAAATATTTTTCCATACAAAGTTTCAATCCCTTATTTGCAAAACTTAGGGAGTGAATTCTGATAAACCAAGAAACATGTCTTCACTGAAATTGAATCGGTTAGTGCAAAAACAACATAAGTCACAAAAAATGCAAAAAATCGTATTTGATTTAAACTAGCTTAGAAAGGCAAGATGCGTGTTGAGTAGAGAAACCACGTTAATCAGATAAGTAGTTTAAAAGATATGAGGCATCTTTTTTGAACGTTGAGGGCAGAAATAACTTGAATTAGTGACTGACGTACTTTCTGCATCCAACACTCGTTTTGGTTGCTGTAAACTTGTTCCAAGTAGTTATGAAAGTAGAAAATTTGAATTTATTTCTTAATATGTCAGTGAGTTCCGCTAGCAACACGAGTGATAACGAAACAGCTCCTAAGAAGAGGAGAAGGAATGAAGATAAACATCGAAGAAACGTGATTAGAAGCTCTAAATTTCGTGTGGTGGAACACATTAACTGAAAAGGGCGTCTCATCCATTGAGAACAACAGGTAGTGTTTGTAACTGTAAATTACAATGCTTTACAAAGTTTAATGATGATGAAAAATGTGAATTTATTGATATATTGAATCAGTTTATATCAAAGGACGAGCAAGATATTTTCTTGTAACAACTAATAGAAAAACACGCCAATAACCAACGTAGGCCTCGTTCTGAAGATCCGAAAAACACGGCAGCCAGTTTCAAATATTTATTACGATACAAAGGAGAAAGAATAAACGTGTGTAAGAGAGTATTTATTTCATGCTATGGAATTAATGAGGGCAGAGTTCAAAGGCTCACTGATCTCCTAATAATGGATAAAACACCTTAAGATAAACGAGGTAAAAATCCCAAGAAAAACGCTATTTCTGCCGAAGTTTGTTCTACAATACATGAGCATATTTCATTATTCCCCACCAAGATAACCCACTATGGTACCAAAGATATTACTTATCTTGATACCCGACTTGATGTTAAAACAATGCATTCCTTGTTTAAAAAAAATACCCAGATTTGAATGTAAAATATGAGTTTTATCTGGCTTATTTTAGATATACCTTTTCATTGCGGTTAGGGCGTCCGCAGGTAGATACTGCTCTTTCTGAACTTACTGTCCACAAACAAAGAGCTAAGAAATTTTACAATAAGCTGAATGTCACGAAGTTATGTGCGGATCGTGAGGACACAGTCGCACTTTCATTTGACTTTATGCAAAATCTTCCCCTTCCAGCTATCCCAGCTCAGGATATTTTTTATTTGAGACAACTTTGGGTGAATTGTTTTGGGATAAAGAATCTAAAAACTAATAAATCAGAATTATTTCTGCACCACGAAGGAGTAGCCCACAAAGGAGCCACTGAAGTATGCAGCATGCTTTTGAAATACATTGACACTTACATTCCATCAAATGTTAAAATTCTGTACCTCTTTTCCGATGGCACCTCTGGACAGAATTGGAATCACATAATGATAAGATTCTGTCTTGCTCTTACGGATTCAAAGCGTTTTGCCCAAGTAATTCATTACTATCCTGTTCGAGGGCACTCATTTCTTCCAAACGTTCGAGATTTTGGTACCATTAAAAGGAAGGTACGTAAACATGATCAGATTTATATACCTGATGAATACGAAGAGTTGTGTACCCAGTCCAGTAGCAACTTTGACATCACAAAGCTTTTCTCCAGTGACATAAAAAATTTTGATGGTTGGTGGAAAGACTTTTACAAAAAAAATCCTTAAGCCAGGGAATGTCGCGGGGGGAGTGTGTAAACAGAAGCAAAATTCAAGTTTACTCCCGCTCGATATAATATAAACACTTTCAGTATAACTCTACAGAAAAGGAGGTAATCACAGCATACACTTTCATTGACAGATTACAAAAACGCAGCTATCAGCTACAGAAACCTACTGCCCAGAACGTAGATATTGCTCTCCCTTCCAATCATGCCTACTCATGATGGAGTGTTCCAATCAATTCAATGAAATATTTTAAAGAGTCTGATTTAATTTTTTTTTTTAAATCCCTTCTTAGTGAGTGTCCTCCACACTATGAAAATAAACATTTATCTCAATTTCACGTTTTTAGTGTCAGCGGTCACGGATGTGCGTAAGTCTATACGTCAGTGGTAACGCTCTCTGGTGGTAACAGTCGTCTCCTTTTATATATACTTGTATGTATATGATAGATTATAAACTCTCTTTTAGCTTGGTATGTGTATCCAACTTTGAAATATTGGATTAATTTGAATTCTTGCATACAAAATAGAGTCAAAAAATTCACTCTATTACGAAAAATGTAATTAAAAATAAAAAAATAGTAAAAAAAAATAAAAAGAGGCCTGTCGTGTTGCAAAGGCACAAGCATGCGATTGTAAACGCAACAGTGAGTTGATTTCCACTTCATGAAATGAAAATATTAAATAATATTTAGTATTTTCATTTCCTGGTAACAAGGCACAGCGCGGCGTTGAGTTCCGCTACTCAGCACGCAATGCCTCAATTGCGGCGGAAAGTGGGGAACAGAAATGTTAAAAGATATCGTAGTATCTTAACGCTAGGTGCTTTGGTTTCCTCTGCCTACCCTGCTATGTGCGGGATACAGCGTGAAGCTATAAAAAATGTTTATTTTATGCTTACTACCTATTTTTATGCTAATTCACATAATACAACAAATATAACGAACTGCAAAAACAAACTTGTCAAGGCATGTGGAGGTACGTAGAGGCGGCAAAATGTCTTCGTCGCTTGGATGGCGAGAACTCCTGAATGTAGTTTCGGCACCTTTGCTACCGAAACCGAAACTAAGCCGAAACTCAACCGAAACCGAATATTCGTTCGGACACTAGTACCCAGTTAATATATAATCATAGAGTAAGTAAAACATTACGTTCTTCACTTAAGGTTTATATGTAGAAAAGCTACACGCATTATCTCGCATAGTACCCAGAGAGAACTTAGTATCAATACATGGCGTTCGCGGCTTTCTGGCCTAATTTAACACATAACGTGTTAATGGACGTAACTCAACGCCGCGTTTTATCTCACAACCAATCGTTTTCGACAATCCGACACTGTGCCAATGTGCCGCGGTGGCATCTAATAATTAAAATGACTAATAATATAATAAGTAATGAATAGCAATTTAGTATTAATAGTACTATATTATCAAAATTTATTATACACTTACTAGCATGATTCTTTATAAGTATAATTAAAGCACGGTTTCGCAAATTTTATAAAAAACTTTGGGTGAGTTTTATAAAATATTTTATTAAATATCGATCAATAAACAACAACATGATCAATGATTGCCAACTTGCTGTCTGCTATTACTAATACTGACATAGCAACAGGGTAGCCTTTAAAGTTTACTGATAACAGTGTTTAATTCAAGTTTCATAGATTTTAGATTGCTAATCCCTTTTCTCCAAAGATTGATATATATATATATATATATATATGACAACATCAATATAATCGATATTATTTTTATAGTTCCATGGCAAAATTTACAAAAATAGTAAAAATAATAAAAATAATCACACTTTCTGAGAATCAGTTTATAATAAGTCAATGTAATTAAAATAATTCTATTTAGATATTGAGCGCCCGTTGTTTATTTATATGCGTCCATTACCCCTACAATCACAACAAGTGAGGCCGTAATAATGACGTCGTCTATATGACGTAATTAGAAATGTAATTTGCTTCTTGTTCTTCGGAAAGGTATTGATGCTAAAATTATAGATCACTTTAGCTTGAAAAATGTAAATTCATTGAGAGAACTAACAGCAATATCTAATATAATATTTTATCCTACATTAATGTTTAAGTTACTTTCTGCAAATCCGCAATGTAAACACGAGATCGCAAGCAGAAATACTATTACTTAATCCAAGCATTTGTATCACCACAGAACAACGACAATCAGCCCGCGTGGGAGACATAAACAAGCCGACACCTTTGAGCAGCCAGTCTGCGAGGAACGCTTTCCACGCCCGACCGACGGCCTCGAACTCCTTGATAAGCTCAATAGAGTATACAGATTCTTCATCGTCCTCGACGGCTAGAGCGGGATTGTCGGAGTAGTAGTGTAGGCGCAGCATGCGCAGGGCACGAGCGGCGCATCGCCCGCCGCCACTCGGTGCGGCTCGCCGCGCCTCCCACGGCTCACTGCTAATTATAATATATGAACGCTCGACAAGGGCCGCGCTCGCCTGACGGCGCGCCCGCGGCGGCGCCCGCGCACTATCTTCACCAACTGGCTTACGCCCACCCCGCTGTAATGGGGAAACGCGACTACATCGCACCCGTTGCTCTACTATTCTTATGTGTATATATCACTACGCTAAATATAGTTTGCACCTCATCCAATTATATCTCGAACACTGTGTCTGTCATATCATTTAGAATATTAATTAAATTTATATATATTCAGGAAATTTAAGCAAAGAAACTGACTTGTTTAAAATGCTTTAGGCATTCTTAGAAAATATAGATATGAAAGTCACTTAAACGACATTAAATTGCATATTATGATTACGTATACTACTTGTGCTATATTTGTTATGTATTTATTATTTACTAGCGACGCTGGCGAGTGCGATCGCACATATATTTCTTCTTTAGAATTTTTATTTTGATTGACTTACTTAATTAGCTTACCAAAAATCACATTTATGGGAAACTGCACTGGTTTAAGCCAAAATGGATAAGTATTTAATGTAAACAGTATTCGTGAAATGAAATTTGCTCTTCTGCATCACATCCTGTTAATATTTGTCTCTTTAACACGTTCCATTGAAGAATCAAAAATTCAACGGAATACGTCGTACTTTTATTTTGATCGACAACACTGTTAATTGCATTTATACTCAAACCGTGACTCTTCAGCACACTCCTAAATATTAATTAATTCTTTTTAAATATTATTTAATTCTTGGTTTCAAGTGATATAAATGCATGCTCTCAAAGAGACTCCCTGAATTGTGATATTAACTTGACTGTTATAAGCTAGTGAAATGTGTTTTTCAAGTGGAATTACGATTTCACATAAATTATCCTGTAATTGTTATCAACTCCCCTTCTTTTTTGCGATATCTACCGTCACCTATCATATTGGAAAATTCTTATGCACATTAGTTTCTTCCTCAAGAAACATTAGGACTTCTAGATTTACTTTTCTTATGTCACCAGAGAGTGCTCATCACGATGTACAGCTTTTTCATATCTGCTAAGGCTTAATAGAGCTGCTTGGGGTTTCAGAACAGTTGTGTTAGTTAGAAATCTTTAATATTTTTGAAGTCAACGGAAAATGTTCATCATTTTGTTTAACTCTTCTTAAGGCCCTATATTAATATTAGCCGTTAGATTAGCTGTCTAATTATGACCACAACAGTCAACAACATTTCCCACAATTAAAAAAAAATCGAAAATGACAGTCAATTAGGTTTTACATATTTAGACCTTCAAAATAAATTATAGCCTATGAATTGCCTAAGACTAATAGCTCTTATATCCGACCAATCGTTTTGCGTGAAAAGCGAACAACAGGTATGCAGATGGACATACAGTCAAAAATTTTCTAAAATCATTTTTTTGGCATCTGTTACCTGTTTTGAACACCTCCAGACGTTTTTTTTGTTTATTGTAATGTATAGTTCGCTAATTTTAAAGTTTCATAAGCGTATAGATTATCACATAATCTAAACCCGGAGTTAGTATATAAATTGCTAATCTTTATTGTTTTCATTTAAAACACAAATGTATAGTATTTAACATTGGAAACTTTATATTTGCATCATTTTAACGTAATTTCCTTATACTTATTTTTAATTAAGTCTTAGTTTCTTTATAAACACTAAATGTCAATAGATATACATACATATATGTATATGTAAAGAGTAATACAGCTAGCATTCGTAACGCGATAAATATCAAGGACAAACAAAACAATCACGAACGGGTGATTATCTGTCAATACAATTAAAATAAAACATAACAGTTAAATCAAGCTACGCAATGTTTCATAATAAATTAATTGAGGAGTCACTTTTAGAAAGAATTCATATAGTTCTGCCTGGTCGCTAGTTTACATTCATTGCGTACAAAAAATATCATAATAAAAGTGACATGACATATGTTCGTATAAATAAATACTTACTTTTAAACGACAAAACAGAACACTAGCAAGCCTATAAGTAAAGCAATTAGAGGAAATTAATACACTTTTCATGATGTTTACTTAATCATATACATCATTTAACAATGTTATTTCACCTTTGGACATCAGTAGCTCTTCATGAAATAATATCTGGAAACGCATGACTTTAAAGCAGTAATTTTTTTTTCATTAGAACACAAGACAAATAATATAAATACTGACTGTAAATTATTCATACGAGTGATAAGTAAAATAATCGCGTCACAATAATCACAAACTTTGTACGAATGTCAGCAAACGTTTGATATACAGATAATAAAAAAACATACAAACTACATTCATACTAGCGACATCTGTTTTTATGCTGGCATTATTTTTTAGATAAACTTGTGTTATTGTTCAGTTAGCTTAAACTAGGTAATTACTTGTTCCATTGTATTGTTTCATAGAAATGTTACATTTAAACTTCAAACTAATTGGGTTAGTAGAGAGTTCACTACTTTGGCTTGATTTGGAACACTTGCTAAATGTGTAATAGTGAATTCATGACAGCATTTATTTAAAGTTATTTGAATTATATTTTTAACTCCAACGACTACAAGATAAATCTACCACATTAGCAGTTTTTATTTTTTTATCATTTCAAGAATTATCAACATAATAAAATATTATAAATATTATGCGGTAATTACTTATTTCGAAAAAAATATAAAGTATGAAATCAGCCTAATTCGTACCTACGATGTGTTGTAGAAAATGATGACGTGGAATTTAAGTTTCAAACAGAAGGCCTTGCGAACGAGTTCAAGAGATGAAGGTCTTGATCAAAGAGCACATTTTAAAATATAATTACAATATTCTACTAAACATGTCTCACTGTATTAAAATTCTAATTGAGGTATAAACTATAAGTTTTTCACAACACACGCACAACTATCAACACTATAAAAGAAATTTTGAAAATATAAGTCTTTTCTGACAACATTAATTTTAATTATTATAATATTGTATTTTAAAGAGAAATAGATAGCTCAAGTCACGTATAAATTACGTGACGTCACTTGTTTACAAGCGTTGCAATATTCGTTGTTGCTGGTAAAGATTATGTTTTTTATTAACACTTTGTAACAATTATCTTGAAATTAATTTGGTAAATTGAAATTAAAAAATAATGTATATTAAACTTAAATTGAAACTGGTAGAGCTGTACGCTATACAACTAATATGATCTACTTCATCAATCGTCATTCCCTTTCTCATATGTTTTTTAGATATGTTTGAAATATTGATATGTTTGATACTTTACCGGCTGTTAAAATTACGTCATGTGAATTATTATTATGACGACTGAGAATGATGATGTTAGTGTTTACATTATAATATTATATAATTTTGAATATAACGTGATAAAAATAACAAACTTACCTAAGTCGGAAAGGCTGACTTTTTCCAAAAAGGGATCAGCAACCGGCAGCTAGAAACATAACAACAAAAAATGAATATATCTATCTAATATATATCTATCTAACATATCTAATATATCAGCGGCGACGCGTCCATACAACACGGTTAAAAAAGATTAGACCTAAAAAAGAAAAGATCACCAGCAAAATGTTGAATAAATTCGATAGTGAAATTACTAAACACCTTCACATCCTATACTGGCTTCCCTAAATATATGTACCGACTTCCCTAAATATACATCGGCTTCTCTAAATTTACCGGCTTGCCTAACTAAAATTTTCACCTCTCGCCACTGATATATATGTATGTATGTATGTATGTATGTATATATATATATATATATATATATATATATATATATATATATATATTTGTATATATGTATGTGTATCTGTGTATGTATCGCTTATCAACGCGAGATATATACAAAACTAGGTAATTACTTAAATAGAGTTTATTAATTATTCCTTACAAACTAGACAAAATGTGGCTTATTTATGACTGCAGACTTACCCCTCTTGAGTCCCTGAACAATATAGCCGCATGATGAGGATCAAGAAAAGCGTCAGAAGCTCGATGACGAGCAGCAGGGACGTTGCCCAAAGACGAACGACGTTTTTCAGCCTCTTGAGATGCCGCACGACGTAAATATGCTCCTATCAAAAGATGAAAGCGGTTATAAATAAAATAAAGCAATTTTGATTGTAACAAAGTTATATCCCTTTTGGAGGATACTTATATTAATTATATATATTCAACGTACAGTAATAACATAACTGTAAATCATTCTATTGATCAAAGATATATATTGATAACAAATATATATATACCGTTGCAATATATTATGAATTTATTTCGACATTCAAAATAAACGCACATAAATCTTGATGTCTCGTAAGACCAAATGCTTTAGAATTATTACCTCTCCACTTATTTGTATGGATAATCGAAGTGTCGCCAATTGAACCAATATATCAACAATCTAATTACAAATTCTATTAACCCCTTAAGTGGGAATGACGAGTGTCGCCAATTATACTTTTCTCATTATTTTATAAATATGTTTTTCTACAGATTAAATAAAATCCATATTTTTATAAATACACTCATCAAAGTTAAAATATTTTAGTTTTATTTTCTGATACCACCCGCACAGAGTTGCATTAAAATTAAATAGTCTGAGCACGCATGTTTCTTCGAAATTAAATCGTAAGGCAAGGGGTTAATAAATAATTTTCTTTTTCGAGCACGCCATCCGCCCCTTCCTACAAGCTTACTTCTTCAATATTATTTTATTTTGTGTTCACTTAGGAGAAAGAACAAATAGTCACAGATGAACACTCACAGTCACGAATCTCTCGCACCATGTACAAAAAATTATGCACAATTTAAATATAAGGCCTCGCAGACAATACGTAAAAATATACTCTAATTGCAGATTATTAAATTGTGTAGATATTTAATGTATTAACCAAATAAGAAACCAAGAAATACTAATTACCGAAAATATGTGTTTATTATTATGTTTCCATATATGGACGCTGATTTTGTAATAGTGTGTGTTAATTTAAAGTAGTATTAAGTCATTCTACTTAATTCGTCGTGTCACATTACTTGCTTAGGTTAATTCAATTTGATGAGCAATTAGATTATTTGTCGTCAGCAACCTGAGATGGTAAGAATGCAAGGTTTAGGCATCGACTTTAAAGATGCCTCCTTTTTTCTACTAATTACTTACAGATACATAAATCGCAGTTACCAATATACAAACATAGTTACATAGTTTATTATCTATGTACTTCTACATGTATTAGATAATAATTTTTATATATTATTATTTAATAATTTGATAAATATTATGAAAAAAATATTTTTATAATTAAATAATTAAAGTAATAATAATGAGAAACATTATAAATATTCCGTTTTGGAAAATACATTAATGCCTCCTATTCTAATATGAAGTAATATTGTAAGTATAAGTTGATAAAACTATATCAATATTCTTATATATGCCAAATATTATATATACCAAAATAAGGGACGGTTATTGCTTATATTACTTATGTCATTAAATTATTTTTTTAAAAACTTGTAATATAAAAAAGCATATTTTTTTATTAAAATTTATCAGACAACAATTAAAAGATTCTGAACTCTTTAAAAATAATAAAATTATAATATTCGTAACAGTAGTAGTACCTTTTCTTCTTTTTTCTGAGAAACATTTCTTAAGGCAACTATAGAGTAACCTAAAAAGCATAGAATAATAAATCGAAATAGCATTCATTTTTAAAGGTGAAGAAAAGATTATATTATGTAGTTTATTAATGTAAAAAACGTCATTCACCTTTACGACACACACTTAGCATCTAATGAATGATCTTAAATAGATACATTTCAAAACTATATGTTAAATTTCTTCACGATGTGATTGTGAAGGTCACATAGTATTTACCATGACTTTTGGCTTTCGTCATTTAATTAGACGAAAGGAAGTAAGTTCTTCGAGTATTTATGACGAAGTATTTGTTAAGAAAAAAAACTACTACTTACTATAAAATGGCGTTAGAAGGAAATGACTTTCCTCGTACCTTCAGAGAATGAAGCCTTGTAAAGAATGAAACGTTAAGTTTTTTATTAAAACAAAATTTGCTGTATCTCTCCATTAGAACTTAAAATATGCAGTAATAATATTATATTTGTGCAAATCGATTATTTATGAATGAATTGAAGATATTATTAAAATTAATATGAAGAATATATAGAAAACACATCACCTTTCCTTTACTATTCCTTAACTACGTCGTTATGAATACTTTTGAAAAGATTTAATTTTAATTACCTTCTTTTAATATAGTTTCAAATATTTGATAAGTAGCTCCACAGTCCTCTAGAACAGATCTTTTAGATATTTTGTGAATGTGATCCCCATCCAAGGACTTTGAACGCGATCGGAATTCATCACTTTGTGCAGTGCGTTCGGACGAGGGAGCTGGTACGGCGCATGACCCTCTACGACCTTCGCTCGAATCGTGCCGCCATTGTCCCACTTTTTTACTAAATGTACGAATCAACTCTTGAATGGAGTGATGCTTGTGCTTGTGACCACTAGCATTTGATGCAGAGCCACGCCGTTCAGTGGAATGTTGCTGTTCTTTATTACTATTGACACTTTCTGTTAACTTCTGTGCGAAACTTTTATTGTCAAAACGACTCTTATGCGGCGTATGAGGTAGCTTTGTGTTGCTTATTTCACCATATTTTTCGCATTTGCTGTACTCATTTTCTTGAATATCATCCATGACTTCATTAAACAGTGGCGATACATAATGCCTGTACTCTTGACGAGAAGTTTGATAAGCATTCGTGTTTCTTTGATATCGTTCATCTTCCATACGCCTGGATTTATCGGGGTAATGAGAGTGATATGAGTGAGGAGATAGTGATCCATGCCCTTCTATAACATCGCGGAAATAACTAGAAAAACTAGGATATCGATCCCGGGGACTTGAAGCAGTTTCTAAAGGACTTCCCCGAAGACTTCGATGTGTATAACACCCCCTGCGGCCTATGGGGATTGCCTTTGATTGCCCTTCATATAGCACCGAGGAACGAGAGTCAGTTGAACTTAGTGTAGAGCACCAGCTCTCAGAATTGTCATCTTTTTCTAAAGGAGGTGTAGGTTCCCTTGATTGATGTTTGTGCAGAAAGTGGCTGATTCCATGCATCTTATCCGCTTTTTATCACTTCTCCTAACCACTTTAATAATATTTATCAACATATAAACAAATAACCAAGAATACGCTGTCCCAACCAAGTTAGTTATGTAAATTTATTAATTAAAGAGAATTGTTATTATATTAACCTGCATAAAAAGTAAACACGTATTTCAATAAATGTTTATCGTTTAATTCAATGGTCGAAGTGCATTGACCAGGATGGCTAACATGAACTTGCTATATGTGAATCATAAATAATGCTTAATATATAAATAAAAATATTATGTATTAAAAGGGATTCATAAAGTTCACCATATATGATAATAGGTTTATTAGTAAAGTGAAGTAAGCCTTCAAGGTTAGCATACACTATTTAAGGAGTGCAATCGCATGAAAAGGGGGAAAAGATGGTTGGCCTTGAAATAAATGCGGATGGCGTTTAATAAAACAAGACGCATGCGCGTATTAGGTCACCTTCAAAGAACATCTGGTGAAATCGGGTTCGGTGACACAATAATAGGTTGGCCTACATTTGCCTCCAATTTCAAATGAGCAGTCATTCTAAATTATAACAATTCATCTTATAGAAAGTAACATAAAACCGTCATAAAAACCTAAAATTCAAGGTTTTGAATAAAAGTAATTATATTTTATACATACGTATATGTTATAACATAGGGGACATAATCAACTTACGAGCGAGTTTCCTAACTAACTCTATATATCACTTTATAACGAAGTTTCCATTGATATTGTGTGTACAGTGTTCGGTGCACTTGAAACTACGAAAATTATAAAAATAAATATAGGGTATAAAATGTAATTTAGACGTACATTGCTGGCCTGGAGCCCCTACTAATATGAATACGCAAACAACAAATATAAAAATTATCAATAGAAATCGCCAAACGCCATTTAAAAAAAATATTATTAATTCTAAAAGACTTAACAATACAGACAAAATGTATGTTTTATGCTGTAGATAAAATATCGGTATAATTTCACATACAATAATATAATGATATACACACAAAATATATGAGTAATTGTTATTTAATACTTTGCTTATGTGATGTCTCCGCTTACTAATTTTTCAAAGTGCATAGTGGATGTTTTTTAAATGAAAATATCATACTTAAGCAATATGTATGAAATAATAAAATGATTTAAAAAAACACATTTACATATTTGGTTATAATGGCAAGAACATATATTGAATATTTTTAGTATATATATTATAAAATGTTTAAATATATATATACACTTTTTTAAACTTACTATTGACTTTGTTTTTGATTTAGCATAAAATTACACCCGCTTTTAGTGGTATCGATGATATATGTATAAAAAATCAGATGAACACTAAGAAATAAAAATCAAATTATTTTTTATATATATAAAATTATGTAGAAAGTTACAAGAAAACGCAATCATAACAATATATTTGCTTACGGCTTCTGATTACTTCATTTAATATATTAACATCCTATTAAATAAACTAATCGTAAACCGTATGTAAATTTATTCTTGAAAGAATGGTTTTCAAGGTTTGGTTATAATTTAACGTTCTATTTAAAGGTAACAAGCAATATATTATATACAGAAATTAATACAAAAAAAGAAACAATACATTAAATATTTTTTGTTGTATAAAATAGAAAACGCGTCGTAAAAGAAAGCAAATCAATAACTAAAACATCTGGACATGATTATAATTATTAATCTTTCAGAGTACTATATAAGATTAGGATAAACTTAACATAGGGATCGGTGTATGTCTGGTTTCCTCAGTACTTGTTACCATGTACGGAAGAGGTCACGGTTACGTGTAGTCACTGTGGCTGAATAATACAGATAAGACTTAAGAGTCAATTGGCAATTTAACTATAATCTGGGGTGTAAAGATATAGATAAAATAAATTAAATATTTATTTTTAAAAAATAAAACCGTTTTGTATTGGTTATTATTAATTAGATACAGTTTCTAAACAATATTAACCAGATGTCATTAAAAATAAATAATAACTATTAAGTTATCCTACTTATTAAAATTGTGTCTTAAATCCAAAACAATACAAACATTGTAATCAATTGACTTGCTCCGACACGCGTTAGGTGTATACAAGTCAAGACATCAACTAGTGGCTATATTTATCACTGTAATCTTGGAATTACAAGGTAAAATATTTGATATTAATGCTTAGTAGTGTTATTTGTTTACTACAGCAATGCGCCAAGCTATCATAAAAACGTACGTGCACATGTGCTCTATGCCAAAACGTAAACAGACCACTGATATAAAGATTTGACAGAACAGCGCATCCGTGATATTTTAAGAGTCAATCAAAACAGAAGCTAACATAATACACAGTTGCATTGTTGATAAAACGAGAAGAGTTCATTTTACCATTTTATTGTGGCTATATTACGGGTGCGATACGTCACACTCTCGCGGCGGTCGTGGTTACACTAATGACTAAGTGTGAAACAAATAGGCAACGACTCAAAGAGAGCGGGAACAAGAGAGCACTCAAAATCAACTTTGACCGCATGCTTGTATACCAGAATATTACTATTTATTAATGAAAGTGATAATTTGGAACAACTTTTCAATCGTAAATACGTATATTTATTATTACAATTTTTTTTACAAATACTTTTCTTATTAAATGAAAGAACAATTATTAAATTATATATTTATTTGCCGTTAATTGATGCTTGCAATCTCGATAGCGTGGACATTATGGCTCTTGTTACATAACTTCCACTTTGTCTTGCCGTAGCGGAGAAATAAAAATAATTAATTTAATCATTATTATTTGAATACACGGCCATCACGATCACAGTCAAATGCATACTTATTAATTCTTGTCAATGCTTCATTTTTTCATTTCTTATACTTTAGCTGATCTATTATGGTTCTATATCTGATTTTCAGGTAAATAATTTGTATACTAAGAATGCAGGAGTTTTTGTCATACATTGTAGAAAGAAGAGTAGCCCAAATGAACATTCGGAGTGTGGTGTTGAGCATATAAACTAAATAACAATTAAAATTTTAACAAAATACACATTTTTTTATTAAAATGCACAAAAAATATATAATTATTACGAATAACTAAAAAGACTATTCGTCCCATCTTAACTAAATTAAAATGAAGCCACATTAGAAGCAATCATACAAAAATAATCATCAAAATAGGTTGAGCCCGCAAAAAGTTATGTGGTAACACACAAAAAATACAGTCGATTTGAGAACCTCCTTCTGTTTTTATGCCGGTTTATCATCATGTGTTTGACATCCATGTAGGCGCGTCAGCGTTGACAACAAATTCAATTCAATTACAAATTAGAAAAAAATACTTTCATTTTTGTATTTTCACTTTACGATTTTTGTTTGTGTGTATCACAATAGAAAAAAGATCTATCTATTCTTATACTCATATGATTTTACCTGCCCTGAAATGGAACTTTACGTGTTTCTTCCCAATTTCTTAAATCTCTCTAATGTCTTAAAGTAAATTCCGTCAAAGACACTTATACATTTTTATTTAATTATGTTGTAAATCTTCGCATTTCTCTTTTATTGAACCCACAACCAATCGCGGTTACAGTCAGACGGTGTCCCAGGACGTCAGGATTTATTAAGGATTTATTTATTTAGAAGGTGTACTTGTAGTTTATACACGTATGTTTTATTTAGATATGTATTAAGATATTTGAACTAGTTTATGATTATGATATAGTTTGTTTGACTACAAATTTAAAATCGACTAATACTTTTCATATTTCATTTGTATCTAATGGTATTTCAAATATACAACTCTCTCAAAGAACGTGTAATGTCTCAAAGAATATTAATTTCGAAAATATTTCATTAAGTCGAAACCAAAAAAAAAGGGTTTATCTTATTATTTAATGACAGATTTTATTAAGGAAAGGCAGAAATGATTTAGAAAATTAACTGAAATCGATTAAATACTGTCGTAATAAAAAAGTAAACAGAAAAACGAAAACGTGAGAATGTTGTAGACTTACCTGCAGCATGATGGTGTTGCTGAGCTATCGCCCTCTGTAATGACATAAAAGAAACAAAGTAAATAAACAGAAAATATAACAAAAAGCGTGACATGATTTACGAAAATGAAGAATACAGCCCATTGAAATGTTATTATTCTTGGAAAATGTGTTCTAAAATATTTAGTATAATTTAGTAAATTTTTGTTATAAGTGATTAGTTTAAAAGATCACGATGAAATTGTCCTGACTACAGCATTATTAAGCGTATGACTCCGACACTCTTGCTCTAGCAAGTGATATTAAATGATCCTCTTCATTCAATGAAATAATGAAACTTGATATGGATAATCTGAAAGCCTTATTAAGGATATAGGCTTCTTTTTACCAACACAAAACGCGGATGCTAATTTTACATTTAACTATAAAAAACCATCTGCACGTTTTACTAGCATATGCGGCCCCGTGACATGAGTATGCGACCTTACAAATTTCAAGTTAGCCTCACATATCTTTGACACCTAATAAATCAAACTGCGTCCCCTAGCAACCCAAACATAACTTTCCAATGGACTAGTGATAGAAATAAAACAGTGCAGTACTTAAAAATATATAAAAAAAAAATTATTCAATGAAAGTAACAAAATATAATTAGTATTAAAATTGGACTATAAAAATGTGTGCGCGTATGATTATGCGAAGAGCAACAATAGAACAAGAACGTAACAAATATATTTTATTAATAGAAAAATTTTGTAATGTATTTAATGTCACCATATTAATATTTCCAGTTTTCAATTTCGTAATTTATAAAAATATCACATCGCCTAACAGTAGTGAGGGGTGAAAATTTTAGAGAAGTCAGTATTTAGGGAAACGGGTACTTAGAGGTAAGCCTGTATATGCACACAACGATATAGGATGTTAAGTTTTTTGAGCAATTTCACTCTTAAATTTTGGTGTCCTTTTTGCAATTTTATATATACAATTTTCCTTGCGACATTTTTATTTATGTCAAATTTTTCATTTATGTCATATTTTGTTGATCCTTGTTTTTTTTGCAAAATCACTCCCAAATTATTTCATTCTCGTTTTTCATTTCATTAATATCATTTATAAAAGGTAAGGCGGTGGGAACCGTGTTATACGGATGTCTTGCTACTGTCGCCTAATATTAATGCAGCTTCATTTAGACAAACTTATTTTAACGGCAGTTAGGAACAAAAGGCAACAACTAAAAGAAATGTTTTGTAGAGTTAACTGCAATAGTAACTACGTAAATTTTAAGCGTTGTTGTTTATAAACAAAATTAAATATTAATTCACTAAATAATATTTCACTTATTTATAAATAATTGAAATATCAATTAGTGAAGTATATATATATAATAATAACTAAACTATATATTTTATATAAAATTGAGATGTAATGTTGGTATGCCCGCGGTTCTTAATAAGGCTCATCTTTATAACTTCCTGCATTAATTACTTAAGCCAAAGCGGACATAGCAGAGCCCTTTCCTGTAGCAATCACAAAAGTGTACCAACATTCATTACTTTGTGGTCGGCCATTTTTTCATAAGTTCTGCGTTCTCTGGGGTGGTCGACGTATCTCAACTTATTAAATATACGTAGATTAGAAAATAAATTATCCATATTATTTTTATTTTATCTCAATCTTTTTTTTGTTTTTCAAGACATTTCTAAGTACTTCACAAGGCCTAACTTGTTGTCTCCAAAATAAAGTGTGTGTGATCAGTTATGTTACATACCCAGATAAAGTATCTGGATATGTAACATCTGTCGCTGAGTGGTCGAAAATCGTTCGCGTTGCACTTCGTTCAGCTTGCACCGAAGCTTATAAATGCTGCCGGATCGGCAGGTTACTGTCATATGTCGGAGGGCCGGATTCTCCATGCCTGATGGCTTTATGTCGGTGTGTTGAGATCCGTCCCCCTATATGGGCAGATCCTCTCACCGCTCGTAACAAGACCCAATTGCGGAAAGCGCAGTGGGTCATAGCGGTGACAGCCATTCAGAGATACCGTACGGAGTCGTGGATGGTAGCTACGCTCCAGGATCCGCCTTGTGAGTTACAGGCAGAAATGCTCACCAGAGCACGCATTCCGCGCAAGTAAACGGTCGCGACGTGAACAACCATTGTGGGAGGATGTCGTGCGGATCAGGAGTTCAAACGAAGCCCTGATTTGACGATGGAGGGTGGACGTGGGGTTTCACTGGATTTCGCTGCTTTCTAAAATATCTTTTTCTGGTATTCAACGCCTTAAATATTACTGTTCAATGACGGACCTTAAAATAATAAATCTAATTCCCAATCTAGTTCCCAAAGGCCTGGTTTTTATACTATATTTTTTCTTCAAACTGTTTATTTGATTAAGATATCTTGCAAAATAGTACACTTCCCAAATTTGATTTATAAAAATTTCCAAAAAAAGCCGCTTTTTCGTAAGGCAAAATATATCGTCTTATGAACCCCATACGTATCTATTGATAACTGCGTTTTATGTGACCACAGATAATTTTGAAATACCAAAATACTTGATTGTTGGCACAACACGGTTGTAGAGCTTTTTATTATTTTTAATAACTTCGAATAAAATCTCTTCTTTTAGTACGTATTATTTTAAAACATATATTCACCAAAATTTATTCATGTTGTCGTAAATCCTTTTCAGTAACGTTAGACGTAATTGATAGGAAGTCTTCCTCGACAGCTTTCTTTAATAAGGCAAGCATAAATTCGACGGATCCCACGTACACTGGTTCAAATAAAATTTAGAAAAGACCCGTCAATTCAATATACTACTTACTTTTTAAATTACTTTATAAAAATGCAATAAAAAGATGTAGTTTATTGCATTGCATTTATTTTAATTAATAATTAAAATAAATAAATATAAAAAAATACTTTTATTTCTTGCCAAACGGTGGAGTATGCATACAAAATTGAATTAAATAAAATATAATATATATTTTTAGCTTCACGCTGTATCCCGCATATAGCAGGGTAGGCAGAGGGAGAACCTGAGAACCTAATGTTAAGACACTCCATTCTCTGTCAATAATTCCAGTTCTCCACTTTCCGCCGGATGGAGAAATTGCGTGCTGAGAGGCGAAACTCGTGTTGAGTTCTCGCGCTTTGTCTTGTTACCAGTCCCTCGAAATTAAAAAATATTTGCAATATAAATCAATCCAACGCAAACTACGTACATATTAATGTATTATATTGAGTATAAGTGAATATAGAAATGCAAGAACCCCTTTCCATGGAAGGTCCAGAGATGATTATTGTTTTCTATCCTCTGCAACTCGCTTCCAGTGAGTGCCGGTTATTTTGATAATGTCGTCTAGAGTGCATAAGGTCTACCCATTTTCCTTTGGCCCGATGGATATTATGGATTTTATTGATCTTTTTAATATTTAGAATGCTTCGTTCTATATAATGAATAGTACTAACTAGTAGAATAGGTATGTAATCTATGAACAGAATATAAGTTTATAGGTATTTTGCTTTAAAAAATAGTCAAGATAATCCATCAACAACTTACTCTTCGAACAACCTTGTAGATATTGAGAATCAATACTAAGTGTATGTTCTTGAAAGCATCTGTGCTTTGTTATACATATTGTTAATGGCGGTGTTATAACTATATTACTATACAAGAATATGGAAGATAGAAGATATAAGATAATATTAAAATATTCTTCAAATAGCCACATTTGGACTACTGTGTGATTAAGCATTTTCCTTGTTCAAAAATTTGATTTGCTAAATACCATTAGCCTTAAAATTTCATGATTTGCTATGTGTAAGTTAAGGTATTAAGGCCTGTAAGAGCAGAGTTTCTAATAAAAATATTTACAGACAGACACGTTTCAGTATATTTTGAGATATTTCAGTGGCCTTTGACCCACAATACGCGGAACAAATGTAACAATAACAAGGAGATGCTTACACGAGATGGGCATTGTTAGTTTCTTGGTCGATGATAATATCATTATTTTTACTGCATGTTACTAAAACCTTAGAAGTTATACAAAGTAAATGTTTAACAGTTATTCTTTTGTGATGATTTAATTTAGTGCGTAGGGATTGATATTTGTTAAGTTGAAACTTTATTAAGCTTAGACATCAGAATAACAAATAATCCACAGTTTACAAGATTTTGTGGAATTTGACCATAATAAAACAATTAAAAAAAACCTCACCATAGGATTAGTGACTTTTTCTACATTCCTAGGAATATAAAATATGTTATTCTTGTTTATGATAATTTTCTAAGTGGCTATGGCAGCAATAAAGCGAGGTAAGTGTATGAGATAGCAATCTTTAGTAGCCTTTATATCAGTGAAAATAGTAAATAAGATAAGAGTGTTTGTCAATATTGTTAAGATTAACTTAAATTATATCTTTGTATCACATACAAATTATAATATTATATTCAATAATATTTTAAAATTATTTTAGAGTATTTTATTACGAATATTTATGAAAAAACAATAATGATAAAATAATATATTTACAATATATTGTCTGAACTTGTGAAGGCTATTGAGGCGCAACGAGACAACGTATGACTGTAAACCTTATTTAACCTTAGTTCGATTGCACTCAGGGAATGATTATATTTAGAAAAAATATTTTCATTTCTCCGCTCTGGTAAAACAAAGCACGGCGTTGTGTTCCGCCACTTTCACGGTTCTCTCTGACTACCCTGTTAAGCGTGAAGCTACCTACCTACATACATAACTTCACGCTTTATCCCTAGCGGGGTAGTCAGAGAGTACGGAGCGCCAAACGCTACGGTCCCTGCATACCTCTTTCGCCTCCACCACAGTCATTAACCTCTTCATGCATGCCCTGCGTGAAGCTGGTTTTATATATTTAATATATATTTTATGAAAGTCCTCGGGTCGCAATTGGCGGAAAATACGACAACTGCGGTTTCGATGCCCATTCAGGGGAATTTTTTCTCGCCTTAGTAACACATGAGACGTCGATAAATTCTGTATATCATGTTATGCGGGAAAAGACGGAGAAGCTAGAATACATTACATTATAGCTAAAGTAATAAGTGAAGTAGGTATTATATGTATATGCAAGTATATTATGTATATTATATGTATACGCTTTCGTCCTGTGAGGAACGGGGTTAGAATACAATTCCCCTCCGCCGCTGGGTAGCGTCCCGTAAGAGGCGGGTATCCCAGTGGTTTGGTGGTAGGAGGTTCGTCCTCCACCTGGTACTAGTACTTCTTTATTTGTTATAATTTAGCTGGACTATTATGGATTTTCATCAGATGTTTCAGATCTTAAATTTTTATATGTCAAAGAAACATAAAGCGTGTTAGTCTTGAAAATCAATTATTCCGGGCCCAATTACTGTATAAGAAATGTTTTATCCAAACCTATGAAGTAGGTACAAAAAAGTGTGTGTAGAAAAAGACAAACCAACAAAAGAACAGACAAGAAAGTCAAACCCTAGTAATAAAGTGACTAGACAATGTGATAAATTAATAACTTTATCTGCATCTTCTAGTTAGCTGGTCAAAGCTAGTCAAAGTAATAAATATACAAATATTAGGTATAATAATAATGTACATTTATATATTACAGTGAATATTATAATAATAGTGCCTACTTAACCGACATTCTCGCCCATTACTTACAATTATCACTGTGTTCCAATTAAAAAGATATCATGTAGCTGCAATGTGCATCTGTTCAATTTATAAAATTTAACCAATATGATTGACATGTTTGGTTCAAAATCTTATGTAGAACCAATAGAGCAGCAAATCTATATGGAATAAGTGATGATGCGCCTAAGCAAAAGTTGTATGTATAAAAATTAAACGTTCAATGTGGAAATCAAAAAGACAAAAAGTGTAGCTTTAACAAAACTTATATTATATACAGGATAAGTATTTTTTGCCAAACGCGAACATTTGATGTTAACCTAACAAATAACATTACATTTATAGAATTGTTGTTCAATGTTCTTTACGTTTTCTTACCTCCTAGTGTACCTATGTTTGTAATAACATAAGCGTGGTACCTCGTAGGGAGAGCGGTATAATTTTAGCAGCTCAACAAGAGCCAGAAAGCATGCAACTACCAATATAAATATAAAGAGTACGTTTTATATTCTATCCTAAGCCTGATCAATCCAAATGTGTTTAAAATTAGACATGACAGTATGCTCATCTTTGATGAAGGTTTTGCCTCAAGTATACTGTATCTATTAATATAACTTATTGTATAATATACATATAAGTATGACAAATATGCTTTATGAGTACCATTGTCTCACAATGACTGCATATAGCATTGTTGCAGAGAGAAAACTGGACAAGAAGCCTTGCTTAGAGTTTCAAAAGGAATGAGTATAAATCTATGCACAATAGTATTGTCCACATATTCTTTCGTTACAAGAATTAACATTTATAATGTTAAAAAACAATTTGTTAAAAAAGTTAATTAGGGTAGAAGTTAGAGAGTAATAAAATATATTTTTTATAAAAAACTTTGAAACTTATTTCTCAATTTATTTCTTTTAAGTAAATAGAACATACCTTGAATCTAGATAGTTGTAATTCTTACATACACACCAATGGATCGTATGTATTTGACGTCGCATAAAAAAATCCGATAACACGTAAAGTTAAAACCTTTACGTTACGTGATACACAATGCACTATTGTAAAACTGACAATTATATGAACAATTGGACAGATCAACTAGTGTCCAAGAGGACAATACTATATCATAACTAACGTAAATAAGCATGAAATAATTTAAATCTATAGAATACATCACCAAGAAAATAATTAAATATTTAAAACGGTATGTAGTAAACACTGTTTTTTTTTAATTCCGAAATAAGGTAATCGATCATCAAGATAATCCATAATCAAGATAATCCATAAGCATGATAAGATTTAATGGAATGTGATGAGATATATATACTTTCAAAAGAAAATTTAGTAACTTAAATTAAAACTATATTTACAAATTTGTAGAAAATGTAAGTATACTAATTGCAAATTTACACGTTACATTAGAAAAAATTCTTTGAAAATTATGTAGGTTTTTGAACCTATTCAAGTTTTACATAGTATTTGAATGCAATATGCTTTTCTTTTTATCTTTTTTTTTATTTATACATAAATATTAAGCACTATATTTATTATTTATATTATAGAGTAGGTAATTTTAGACAGAACAAGCTTCAGACATTTTCAATCAAAAATTTTGTTTTTATAATTATTTAAAAAATATATTCATTTATTTTTTTTTTGTTTTGCCTATTATGTAAATTCGTTTACTTCTAGAAAGATAAAAATCTATTAAATAATAAAACAATATACTATTAATGTTTCATAAATTCTTTAAATGTTGTTTGTCGTAAACGTTAAAAGATTTTATGAGCACTAATTTATTACCTAATAATCATATAGGATTTTAGTGGTGTACCTGTTGCTGTTGCTGTTGTTGTTGTTGTTGTTGTTGTTGTTGATGATGATATTGCGCAACGAGCCTTACACCACTGAGCTCTAAAGAGCGAGGGTCCAAAGAACGACTTCGAGGCTTTTCTGAGTAAAATACATCTTCATCTCGTTTCCCTTTTTTCCATCTAAAATAATTTGCCATCGCGCCCCATCCGCGCTAACATTCATTGAACTAATAATGTTTTAAATTACACATTTTCACAATATAAAGTATGTTATAGCGTAAAGGCATCTCTTTTAGTACTGAGCGATAACGCCGTTGTCACGAGACGACCGTTTGTTATGCAACAAGAACGCAAACGCTGACATCTGATCTTAAGTTCCGATGCGGAACTACGAAGTTACAGTCGCGCACGCTTGTAAGAACGCAATTAGCACTAAAATTCTAAGGCTACAACTATTTTACTTTACATTTCAACAAAATAGTAATGTCTATTTATTCTTAAAATAATAAGTCATGTAGTATATTACTTTAAGTACCGTATTTATCTTAACAGATATTTAAAAAAATAAAACTTTATTAAGTTAAGGGTAACAAAATAAAATTTCATAAAAATTTAGCCTTTTCATTTATTATAATTATTTTTATGTATTTAAAAAAGTATAAAATAACAGCAAACACTCATTAATGTGATGATAGAATAATTATTTGGTAGTGGCAGAAATTAATGATTAAGTGTGAATAAACTAATTGTTAATAATCAAAAGCAGTTTACTAAAACTTATTAAAGTACAAGAGAAAAATGTTTATTAAAACATTTTTCTCCTGTCTTATTGAATAGTAACTGTCATGCATATTTCTATCTAGTTTTGCGCTATTCATATAACTTTAAACTTATTGTAATTTTGGATTGAATTGATATTCAATTATTAATGGAATTGATAGGTCAAGCCTAGACAATATTGTCCCATTGCTAATCTTTCGGTGAAGATATGTTTTTTCACAGGTACATTCGTAAATATTTTGCCTCATCTACTCGAGGCATTTGAATTCCATTTAGAGTAACTGGTGGACATTTCTTTCGCCGTAGAGTAAAGGTTACTTGCACTGACTTTGCTTCATTTCTCTTTATACGCCAATCTTTAAGCCATCTTGCAATATCATCAAGACTGTTCTGGAGCTTTCATCCATAGAAAGAATGGCTGTATTGTCGGCAAAAGTACCCATTATGGTTGTGTCTGAGGTGGGTAGATCAGCAGTATATAGGAGCGGCAGAACGGGAAAGGGAGGCCTACTCCGACCTCTCCATTCGCCGCAAGCGGCCGGGTCACCGGAGAGCACACGACGCCTTCCGCTCTAATCGGTCAGAGGGCGGTCATGCTTGGGGAAGCTGACCGCCTATCAACCTGACCCGAGAAGGCGCGCGCAGGTAGCTCCCGCACGCTTCTCGAAGCAGGCCGTCGAGGGTGCCCACCACCTTTGACTTGGTTTCACGGAAGATTTGGGAGTTCCCGTGAACCTCGGCTAGTGGCGGTAGAGTAGGAGCACCGTGAGGTTTTAGTGGGTATACTGACGGCCCCTTTACAGCCGGTTCGGAATCCCACATAACCCGTCCCGAGTCCCCGATCGGGCGGGTATCTGTAACGGATTTCCTCACGTAAAAAAAAAATATATATATAGGAGGTATAGTGTGGGACCCATGACACTGCCTTATGGTACACTTGCGTGTATTTTATAAAGCGAAGAAACTTCTTCACCCTGTTCCACGAGAAAGTGTCTGTCTTCCAAGTATGATGATGATGAACTGATAGAAGGTTGTTGGGACCGATTTTTTAATTTTATATAGCAGGGCCTCATGCCACACCCTGTCAAATGCCTGGGAACGTTGAGTGGATATATGAACTATTCTGTGTACCTGCTCAATTGTACCATAAAACGGAAAAGATTGTATGTTTCTTTAAACGCTTTAATCTTCGAATACCCAATCGATTTGTGATTATAATAGGCAAATTCATTAGGAAGATTAGTCTATCCAGCATTACGCTACTCCTTATCTTATACTCTCTCTCTCTCTCTCTCTCTCTGTCTACTTATCTTATTACACCAGTTGTCTTTGAATAAGGATATTAATAAAGGCTTCGAAACTGCAGAAATTTTCGCGTTTATAAAAATAGAAAACTGCGCAAAGACAGGTAGTATGTCATAGTTTCGCTTTGCTATTACGATTTTTCATCATATATCCCAAAATTTTTATATTTCAAGGTAAATCACGCTAAACAAATTTTGCTAAGACTGCTCTTCCTTATTTTTATAGTTTATCTGGGTTATCATCCATATGTCCCGGCCAGGTGTAATAGCTATACAACAAAAAAGTTTCATCTATTGCGTCATATATTTACAAAGATGTGTACACAACACAGACAAACCGACAGTACAAATAGGCTGACAAGAAACAGACGAACCGACAGAAGCAAAAAAAAATAAAATCATATTCAAATTCACATTCTATTACTATTTTTTCATCATTTTTTTTTTTGATTTAGATGAAGTCTGTTTAGACACAACATAGCACTGAAACAAAATGTGAGTCTTTTGTGTACAAAAGTAATGTGCAGTGCAAGGTGTGAAATCTTCACGTTTATATTAACTTCATGTCGTGAGTTATGTTCCGCCATCCTACACGCAACCTTTTGAAATGAATGGCTAGAAAGCTGATGTTGAAATATCATAAACGAAAATCAATACCTATCGCGCTAAATTCGGAGGTATATGCTTAAAGATAGAAAAAATATAATGAAAAATTATTTTAAATCAGTTCTCCTAAAATAATTATTTTAGAGGAACAGTGTCCAGCAATTATTGTTAAGTTAATTTTAATCGACGGTCATGGGCAGTTATTTTTGAATTAAGATAATATATAATAGAAGCCTCGTGCACCGTTGACGCATAAAATACGCGTCAAGAGTAAAACGTATGTCACTATGCACAAAAGTGTAAATTAAAGGTAGGTGTAAGCTTTATCCCACCTACAAAATCCTGGCTAATATCTACTAAAGCAGCAATGATCCATGTGCAACTACCAGACCAGGCACCAATTCGAGAACACAAAAGTCATATTAAAAACTAGATTTTTTCGCGGTCGTGAAAGCCAGAAAATTAATAGAGCATGAAAGTTAAAGAATTCATCAAATTACATTACATTACATTGACACTAGTGCGAAAAAAGTATGAAAAATATCCACCGACCCAAAAAAGACCTTATTCAGACTTTATTCAAGACAAGAAAGAGTCCTTGGGCAACTAAGGATGGAAAGAAACAGGTTCGAAGGTAACGACAATCCAGGAGGCATAGAGTCAGATCAGCGCGACTATCGTAATATAAATTTCTACTTAATTAGCTCTCTGATAGCAATATCACGACTCAACAGAAGCTGCACCTAAGTGGTGACGACATCGTCAAAGGGTAATACGGAACGCGACAATAATAACTACATAAAGTATTGTGCAATTCAATCTCAAGAAAGCCGTGTGACATGAACGAAACATTCACGTCCTGGAGGACAATGATCATGTCTTTATCCCAATGCCCAAGACACAAATACTTAAAACCTAGATATAGAGTTGGATTAATAATAAAAATGTGTGTAATAAAAACAACAAGCATGTATCAAGTATACATAGTAGCCAATGTAAAAAAAATATAAAGCGGCATATTTATATATATTCTTTATTGCACTTTGTAACAAAATAAATACACATATTAAAAAAAAGTTGTTAGCAAAGATGGACTTATCTCTGATAGAGATTTCTTCCAGTCAACCTATGGGTATGAATGAGAAGTAAAAGATTTGCGAGTGTGGAAGTGCGAAAATGTAACAAATACATATAAACACGAGTACATATAATTTAAGTACATAAAACACATACACATACACATATATATATACATACATACATACATATACATACACACATATATATATACATATACATACATACATACACACACATATATATATATATATAT